>PYHX02000413.1:50963012-51002583 GCA_004302925.2 Cochliomyia hominivorax
GAATAAAGTCGCATTTAAATGTTATAGTTTTTTTTTTTTTTTTTTGTTGACAAAAGACAACAAAAATTAAAAACAATTAGTAAGTTAAAAGTTAAAGTCGACCAAGCTCGACCATATAATACTCTACGACACAGAGTGGTATCAAAACATATATCTCTTATGGATATTCTATACCCTCTAACACCACAAATGGTGAATAAGGTACATTCACTTTGCAAAGAAGGAACCATTTAAGACATCAAAAAGTAAATATCAATCATCCGTCTTTCCGTCTGTCCATTAAAATTTAAATTCATGAAAATACAAATGGAGATCAGCTGATCAACAGACATGTAAATAACTTTTCATCAGAATTACAAGCCGGTTGGCCCACCATCGTCCTATTGACACTAAACTATTGATCATAAATCGACTTCAAAGGTGATTCTGTGGCCTAAGAAATACCTAAACTTGGTCAAACTTATTATACCACAATCACTTTCAGATGGTGTAGGGCTTAAAGAGGTGAACATGATTTGTGTAGATGCAATAAATTGTTCTCACACAGATTAAAAGTATTAAAATTTAACGACATAAAATTAAAGGTTAATTATATATTCACACAAATATTCTACTTAGTTACATATCTGTTAATTTATTTACATTGTTTTATTTTAGTAATAATAACTAAGTTATTTTATTGTCAATTAAAATTGCAATTTATTGAAAACTGGTAAATGTGTTTTTTTATTTTATTTAATTGCACAGTGGAATAAAATTATATTATTCTATTCTGAAGTGTAGGTCAGTAAAATTGTACTGGAATAAATTATGTCTGGAAGAGACAATATCTGGTCTATTTTATTTAGAGATTTCCAAATGGTTATTGATCGGCAAAATGCGTTATCGTCTGTCTCTGATTGCCTATTTATGCAATGTCACATCTTCCGTAAAGACTCCTGAGAATTTCTGTGTCAGTTTTTATAGATAAAATAATAAGAGACACCTTTTTTATAACACCAAAGAAAGAGTTTACTGAACGTTTATATTCGGGTTTGGCTGATAGATTGTGCTTTATATATGTCATGGAGTTATAGGTTTTTTGCCATTTGTCACCTCTAATCATATTTCTGTGATGTAGAACACTTTTTTTTTTTGCTTCAATTCAAATGTGACTCAATTTTCACGCTTTCAATAGTATATGGATACCAATGATTAGGACCTCTTATTGGATTATATATTTCATAAAATCTTATGAATGCTTATCTTGTCTTCTGGGTCCACTCTTTTGGGACTGAAAATTAGTGAAATGAAAGTTGTATTACAAAACTATTCAGAGTATAACTGTTACTTAGTACCGAGTATATAATGGCATAATGACATGTATTATGGATCCACACTCATAGAATTTAATTGTTGCTGGTATAAATATACTTTTATTAAAATATTTTTATGAGATTTATGGTATGTAAGCTGATTTTTGGAGTTATCACAGGAATCGGTTGCATAGATCTTCAGCAAAATATAATTACAATATGGACGTTTTTCTAATGCATTTAAACGGAAGTCTCGTATGTGGAATTGGACTAATTTAATAAAATATCTTCATATTATCGTATTTGATGAGCTTAAAATTCCTTTCTGGAAGGAAATTTATATGGAAACTACCTTAAATATTGGACCGATTCGATTTAATTGGCTTCGTCTTAGCACTGTTAAGTATTCATATCATCACATATACAGTCAGCCAACCAGATGGAAGGACGGATTGCATTATCTTTTACATGTCAATATAATTTTTACATGTCTGGGAACAGCAATTTGTTATTTCATTTGAGGAGGTGAATAGCAAAACATTTCTTTTGTATGGAGTCGGACGCATCTTAATGTTTAACTTTCAATTGCCTCTAGGAAAGAACAACCCAACAAGATGACGAGACCCTTAGCCGAAATGGAATCCTTCAGTTGTACATGGCGTAAGCAAATTTAGTTTGAAGTAACCACAAGCCAAGGTAATTGGAGAAAAGTGAAGAAGTTATTACAAAATAGAGTTACGTGTAAGAATTTTATTGAGTTCCTGTTTTTTGTTTAAAATAATTTGATAATGACCTCATGTGGCGGTGAGATATTTTATTGATCTGTGGCACTTATGTACAAGCTGAGCAAATCGATCATATAATCATCTAATACTTATTTCGAAATTAAGATTAATTTGTTTGGCACCTTCCAATAAATCCATCCAAGAAACACAAACAAGGTGGACATTCTTTCTAAGCAACCACAGATGGCAAACCCATCACTTTAGAACCTGCTACAGCAGAAAGACCTGTGATGCTTTGTGGAAGCATCACACCCAAGGGACTAATGAAAAAATACCCTAAAACCTTGGCAGATTGTACGAGGGTAGTTCATAAAATTTTGTAGCTATTGTTGATAAACATTTTGTGTGTTGTATTAAATTGTCGGTCTTGAGCGGATAGAAACTGCTTGCATCCTCTGTGGTTGTTAAAGTAGTTGCGTAAATTTCAGCATCCATAGATCGCTTCTATCAGGAACTCTAACTTAATACATATTGTTGCATTCCTCCTTGGTAACTTAATACTTTCCAACATCGATTCTACCACTGTGAACTATTTACAAAATCGAATAAAATATTGCAATTAAAATCTTCTATTTTCATGAAAAACATTAACAATTCTTCTATTATATTAATAGCATTTACCCGGTGTGCTTTGCTGCATTATAAGACTATCACCGTAATAATTCCTCAGATATTCAATTGCTATTATTTGCTTTGAATAGTTAGTATATCCTCCCGTTTCATATGAAATTGAAATTTCAGGTACTACAGATCCAATATTCGTCCACAATTTAATAAACCTATCTCTTCTATCATACTTTCTGCAGACTTCATGTAGGCTTCATGCATATTCTGCTTAATCATCACCACTTCTGTTTAAATTTAATATACCATGGTCTCTTAATGATGATAACTTTCGAGCCAATTAAAAATCGGTACCACAATTGAACATATGAAAATCTCAAATAGGGTATAAAATGGTGAAACTCCTGTTGCAGAATGCACTGAAGTTCTCATTGTCGACTCAATTTTCATTAAATAGAGATCTCAATCCCTTTGATTCTCATTTCAGTATGATTTGATAGCTGCTAAACACAGATTGGTTCACTTTTTCTGGAGTGATGGATTGGGGAAACAATTCCTCGAGAAGGTAATTCATCACAGTTACCATCATCTTTTATTTCAAGATAGTCCACAATCAACACTTGCTTTTTATGGGGTTACCTCTCCCCCTGATTTTATCCGTCTATATTTTCTACAGTAAAACATTTCTTGAGAAGTTAATGGAGCAAAATTTACAAACTCCACGGTATTGAGTTCGATCGAGTAACCAATTTATTTGCTTTGTATGGGGGGCTACATCTCCCCCTGTACTATAAATTTTGTCCATTTTATGACGTATAGGTACAGGGGGAGATTCCAATTACTTGAGAAAGTTGAAAATTGATCCCAATTATTTGATAAAGTAATTGGGATCAAATTTGATAGCTTTCTTGGGTTCGTTGTTTAAAATAGAGATATTTGTAGTATCAGAATATTAAATTTTAAAACAATTCTAAAAATCATCACATTTCATAATAAATTTTGCAGACCAATTCCAAACAATTTAAGATGTTGTTAACATCTATTCGAATTTACTGTAACATTGTTGCTACACACATTAGCAACACTTGTTTATTTTGAATTGTAATAAAATTATGATTGTTTTCATATTTATTTATGTCGATGTTGCACATGCGTGTTACATGTACCGTGCGGTACTATTCGTATCTACATACATTCGAACTTGTTTTCATTCAATTATAATTCATGTTTTATTGTAAAACACCCGCTTTAGCATACTTATTTATTCCTAACAATAACATGATTATGGTTAATGCACAAAGTGTGTGTGTATGTATATGTATATTTGTGTGTATATATATTTAAACATTTTGACCACACTTTTTTCCACAATTAAGTCGAGATAAATTTTCACAGTCTTGTACTACATCGTTTGTGCCGACTTTAAGCCAAAATGAAGAAGTTGCAATAAAAAGAAAGAAGGAAAAAATTAAAACTCATGCTTAAAATACGTTAAACCATGATTTAATGGCAATAAATTTGAGTATAAACCTTTATTAAAGATAATTTGTATTTTGCGTGTTGCCTCCGTCATTTTGTATATTTTTGTTCGCGGAATAGCGCGGCAGGTGAAAAGTGAAATTTTAAATAAGTTTTTGATTATTTATATAGTTTTGTTGCAATTTGTGTTTTTAATAATATTTTGTTGGTGTAATATGTTTATTAAAGTATTAATTATTTAACTATTTTGTCAGTTTAATATGGAAAACTTATATGGCATAAATTTATGTATTATGAAATCCTTTATTAAACCCTTCACCACCACAAGTGGTGATGTGAGTGTATTAACTTTGTCATTCCGTGAGTAACGAGAAGAAGGAATCATCTCGGGGCCATAATGTATATATATTCTTGCATCAAATCAAAAATTTGTGTCAATTTGGCCTTGTCACAGCTGTCTGTCTGTCTGTTATTGCACGCTCGCATCCATAATAATTAACAGAGCTCAATGAAATTTGTCCTGTTTATTTGTTTTAGTCGTAAAAAGTTTCCCATTTCAAACTCAGTTCAATATTTTAAAAGATATAGACTGATATCTGATGCAAACTCAAGTTTAAGCGATAAACTTCCGTAAAATTGCCCATTTATAAGTTGCGAATGTGGAATGATATTTTGCCATAATATTAACTTATTTACTATTCCAAAATATTTGAAATCGGTTCAGTAGAAAAAAATTTATAGCCAAAAATATTACTAATTTTATGAATCATTAAGTGTCTCTGTATTATATTTTCAGTTTGTAAATGTATTTGTAAATGTATATCTAAGAATATTGTAAGGCTTATTATCGTAAAAATATAGATTTTTTTTATGAGCATAAAACCTGATTTCCGAGGTACATTTGTATGGAAGCAAGGTGAAAAATGGACCAATTATCACCAAATTCAATTATATTTTCCTTTAAAACTGCCACGTGTATTTTTGTTCACGAGGTTTACATTGACAGCTAGCCCGAGGGACCTTGGGAAGAACATTGCAAAATCCACTCTGTAAAGATTCGAACTGTATAGTTAACAGTGGCAGTAGAACTGTTTTTACTGCCCGTCATAAAGGTTTGCACAAACGCAAGCTTCTTACATATGCACATACATACAAACAAACATTTAATACATTTATATGACTAAGACCCTCAAAAATTCATTCATAATATTTAAATGGACAGCCAGCCATAATACCAGACTTACATAAATTTTATATCAGACCAAAACCAATTCTTCCATAAAGACCGCTCTTCCGAAAATCATATTAACGTTTTAATCTCAAAAAAATGTTAGCATAGTGAATATGTATATAGATTTATATTAACCAGAAAACACCAAACTTTATTTTGCGAGAATTGGTCCATAATTTTTATAGTCCTCATATAACCCGCACATTCCAAAAATTTTATAAAATTGCATAATTTCGATATTGTTAATAAGTAAATTTATATAAGCAAAAGGTATTAATTCAAATTCTACGTGGGTCGGTCAATAATATTTCATGTTTATATCACAGTATAATGTACTAATGAGCATTCTTCTTCATATGGTTAATACGGGAAAAATGGTAAAAAAAGTTCATATATTGGCATTCACTTTTTATTGACCTATTTTGGTTGACCATACACAATAGTTTCGAGAGATAGAGAGAAATTTTAGTATTATCTTATGAACTTATAAATATTTTGAAGGTTCCATTCAATAATTCAAAAAAATACGTATACCTTTCAAACCTGTATATTTTGAGGCATATTTTCTATATGATTTTAACTCTTTATTGATAAGAGCTCAGTAATTCTCTACTGCTGCTAGTCGCGGACAACTTGAATGACTTATTACAAAACTGTGGTATTATTACAGTACCTTTTTAAACAAAGGGGCTTAACATTTAACGTTAAGTCCTTTCATAATATCATCACTTTTAGAAAAAGGGGGAAAATAAAAGCCATTACCATAGCTTTTATATGAGTCAACATAGAGCACTCAATATGCATGCAAAATTTTACTCAGATCACGAGTATTTTTCGCTCTCACTAAAGCAATACGAGTATAAATATAAAAGAGTAAATAATATGTCAGCTATTTATGGACCAATTTCGAATTACAAAAAAATAAAATTCAGGCAAAAAGAAACTATTTTTCGGCATCAAAGTCTATATATCCCAAAGGAGGTTTAAAAACATCGGTAAATGCGTTTTTCATATAAGTCGAAAACTAAGGGACCGACTACTGTGATGTTTCAACAAAATTATCCTATTTATTTCCGCTCTGCTAGTACAAAAACTATAAACAACCACATGGGACAATTATAGGAATTAAGTGTGTTAAGAACCGATTTTGAAAAATAAAAAAGATCAAATTCGGGGAAAAATGTTTTGAACAATCAGTGCCATAACCAAGTCCATGGATCTCATAAAGGGTTCAAAATATCGGAAAGTATGTTTTTGCCTATAACTCGAAACCAATGGTCCGAAATCCGCTAAATCAACTGAAATCTTGAAAATTAAATGACAAACTTGATGTAGTCATGGGGTAGGGTATAAATATGCTCACAAGTGGGAAGTAGAATCTTTTACCAGTCGTGTATTAAGAACATATTATATACAAATTTCGTAATAATAATGTTATTGGACAATAATGGAATTCAGTTCTAAAACGTTGTTATGAACGTTTAATTTTTGAAGTTATTAATTTTACATGAAATTTACGCATTAAAACAATGAATTGATTCAATTTTAGTTTGTTGTGAGAATATAGAAATATGGAGTCTTTGATGATTCCTTATTGTGTTTCCATTATTATATTATAAAATATTACTTACACGCAGGGAAATGTCATTTTGTAATATGTTCGTCACAAACACATATATATTTGCGACAAACATTTATCGTTATCACCAACGTATGAACTGTTGAATTTTTTTATTGTTATAACAATTTTGTTGCAAACATTTTAAATAATGTTTACATATTTTCCAATGGTATTCATAAATAAAACGAAAAGTGTATTAAAATATTTTATACGAAACTATTTTTATTCCATAACAAAATAATGGGAATAAACCATTTTTTTTAGCATACAATATTTTTTATTAAAATAACAATATATTTAGTGGCCATAAAGATAATTTAGTGGTGACAACAATATTTTTAGTGACGATATTGTTATCAATGCAAAATCACAAAGTAAATAACAAAAATTTTAGTAGTATCTGATAACAATAGCATGATACCTTTGTTTATGGTTACCGCAAACATATTTTTTCTCTGCGTGTAGGTCTCACTTCTTAGAATATACAGCAATTGTGTTAAATGTATTAAATGTAGAATAAAAGTTCAGACATATAAAATTATTTACATATAAGTATTTTATAATTCCTACATTATAGTCAGCTGTTCAATTAATTTTAAATTACCACTTTTAACAGTTCTGTTTGCTAACATTACATTAATCTATTTTAAAAATATTTTAAATATTTTTAATTTATTTTCTCTGTTACTAACAATCATAACAGTTTAAAAAACTAGTCGAAACTAATGTATTTTATGTTAACCTACCGCAATGAATAAAACTTTCGCTCTCACACAATTTGAAAAAATTTTGCTCATTTCATGTTATACTCCGTAATTCCATTAATGTTACTCAATTTCCAATATAAAATCCAGTTATCCACAATAACATAAAACTAACCGAAAATACATTAAAATTGTGCGGGGAGTTTTAAAAAATAATGTCAAAAAATGTTGGAATATAAAACGTAAAATATACAACTTATGAAGAATTGTGGGTAATAATTTAGACAATGTTGTGTTGTAAAGAGATTTTAAATCTTTACATTTTTGATTATATTAAGGTTAATTGAAAAAGTAACAAAAAAATATTAATTAAACTTAATAATGGACTCATGTGAATTTTACGATATTTTGTTTGTATAAAATATTATTTAATAATGTGGTTTCAGAAATTATGATTAGGAGATGTGTTTCATAATTATAAGCAGAGAGACCTCATATTAAGCCTTTTTCTAGACATAAACATACATAATTATTTAACAATATATACATGTTGAGAAAAAATATGTTTGCGGTAACCATAAAGAAGAAGCATCTAACTATTGTTATAAGATATTGTTACCGTAACTAAAAATTTTAGTTACGGTAACAATATATAAATTTATTTTTATATTAATAAAAATTTTTTTGTTTCGATTGATAACAATAGTTATTGTTATCGTCACTAAAAATATTGTTATCGCCACTAATTATATTGTTATTCTAATAAAAAATATTGTTATTGTAAAAAAAGTTTGATAATATTTTGCATTGATAACAATAATTATTGTTATCGTCACTAACAATATTTTTATTGTCACTAAAATATTGTTATCGTCACTAAAATGATTATTATTGCCATTAATAATATTGTTATTCAAAAAAAATATTATTAGCTCAATAAAAAATTTGTTTGTTCGCATTATTTTGTTATTAATTAAAAATATGTTCGTATGAAATATTTGAATATATTTCTCATTTTATTAATATTTTGTTGGAATAATAATAGTTTTTCTATAACGAGCTCCTTAATAACAATAAAGTGGTGATCAGTTAAACATACATCCAAACATACTGCGACCATAATATTTTTTATTTAATAAAAATAATTTTATTACAGCAACAAAATTGTTATCAAAATAAAATAAATTCAACAATTAACATGTTAATGATAACAATAAATGTTTGCCGCGATGAACATATTACGAAATAACGTTTCTCTGCGTGTATTTGTTTTTTTTTTTGGGTATAAAAATATTTCAAAATTTATCTGCAAAATAAGTTTAAAATATTTTATTGTTAATACATTTAATCAACAAATAAATAAGATAACTAAAGTCGTTAAGATAAATCCTTTATATGGGCGCTATAAAGAATTATTATTTGTAACTTGTTAAACAGCGTTAATAAAGCAACTAAGAGATAAATTGAAATTTTCGCATAAGCTCTCTTAAAACACCAAATGGAACTGGTTTTAAAAATCATTATACCAATTTCAATAAAGTTGGATCAATTTCAAAAGTCTTAAAGGCTTAAAACTGTTTTCCGAGAAAAAGACTAAAATGGGAGTTATAGCAAAATATAAATCGATATTTGTCGATAAAGTAACACATATTCAAGACAGTTAGAAAAATTATTCTGACGATTTTAAATGAAATTGGGTAATATTCATATAAGAGTCTTACGAGGTCAAACCTGTTTACCGGGGATAGCGTTATATGGGAGCTAAAACAAAATATAGACCGAGATTGGTCAAATTTAAAACATATGTTAGAGATAGCAAGATCAAACGACTGTTCCAATTTTTAGTAAAATTTATTTATAGTTAAGAGTTTTATAAGCTTAAAACCATACTTCAGGTAGGGTTATATGAAAACTTGGTATGGAAATTTATAACAAATATTTAAGCCAGTTGGAAAAATAATTGTGCCGAATTTCAATAGAATAAATATTTATTTACTTATTTGTTTTATGAGCTCAAAACTTTCTTCCAAGAAGGGGACTTTTATGAAAGTTTTATCAAAATATGGGCCGATTAATAATACAGTCCGAAAAATAACTGTGTTGAATTTCAATTGAATATAGTTTTTTTTGGTTTATTATTGTATTAAAATAAATAAATAAATAAATAAATAAAAATCTGGGGTGTATCAAAATTTTTCATATTGAAGCCTATAGCTCCTTTTCTATTATCAAGGAACGAAGTACAGTAAATCCATGGCGTCTAAAAAGCTACTTAATTCAAAAATTATCATTATGCCCCCATATAAGTATTTCTACTGGAATAGGGATTTAAACTCATAAAAGCTCTGATTTTAACAAAATTCGGCACAAAAAAGTCTTATAATATTCTAAAATTATGGACCACACTCAACGGATCGGTTCATTATTTCTTATAAGTTCCATACAAGCCCCCTTAAAAATATTACTTGAAGGGATTAAATCTCACATAATCGTTGGTATTGTGATAAGAATTAGTAAAGTTAAGATAAGTATAAGCAGTAATCGATGTACGGAATTTTTCGAGGGTCGGTCCATACTTTTAATTAACTTCGTTTTCAAAAATCGGTTAAGGTTATATTCAATTGTAATTAAGGTTGAGGTGCTATCCGTATTTGCTGATACTTTTTAAATAGAAGAAATGAAATACTCACTTTTCGTTATACTGACAGATTCAGAATCAATAAATTTAACGATATCCGTCCGCCTGTCCGATTGGCTCTGGTTCATGTAAACGTTGTATATAAGCTCACCATACAGACCAACATCCGAAAGTCACGTTGAAATCCATAAATCTAAAAAAACAAGTTAAAACATAATAGTCGGTCAAGCCCGACTATGTTTGGCATATATCTTTCATATATATATATATATATGACATTACATATAAATTATATAAGTTTGTTTTATACCGCAACAAATAATGTAAAATTTTGTATTGATAAAGTGAAGATTTTGAAGATTCTTTGAATATTTACATAGTCGACCTTAACCGACCATTATTACACTCTAAACTGGTTTCATAACGTTATTAATATCATTAGTTTATTTAGAAGATAAAGTTTACTTTTTTTAATTATTTAAACTGTCGTTAGAATATATTATTGCTCTCTATTGGAAAAATATATAAAAGTACTTTTATTCCAAAAAAGAGTGAGATTAAAAAATTTCTAACATACATATATGTTCATAAAAACGAAACCACTAAAATTTAATTTTATTTTTTATTATTTGGAGGATTTATTTATCTTCGTTTAAACCACTCAATGGCTTGTTTATCATAGTGACAGGATATCAAGTCAGACAAAAATATGAGGTCTCATTATGAAGACTTATAAATGGAAGCAGCCTTTTTGATGTAAATTTTGGTATTTATACAGTCCGTTGTAGCAAATGATTAATTTCTTTTGCAGCAACTGCATATGGCTTGTCATACCAAGAACTTTTGGGGAATTTTTGACTGCTTTTAGGTTCCAAACATTTCTTTAACATTGCAGCAGGAATATTTTTTTTAAATATGGCTTCCGAGCATTGAGCCGCTTTCCTACCAGATGTGTTGAGAGCTCATTTGAAAATGCTTTCTATTTCTATTTTGATCATATAGACCATTTTTATTACCTGAAACAGGTTTTTTATCAACGGACAAGATATCCCGGTACTGTTTAATAATATTGGAAACAGTTTGACGGTAGACCTTTTTATGATTTGTAGACCTTTGTATGAAATTTCTCTAGAACAAGGTTAATAAGTAATTTTTGCCGATCACTCATTTTAATCTGATTAACAATTTATTCATTCGATTGACATTAAATATATGCTGACTAAAAGAATCTAAAGTAATAATTGAATTAAAAGCTGTAATGAAAAACGTGTGTTAAGAATTTGTCGATCTCACTCCTTATATGTGATCGACTTTTATATCTGTTCTTTAAATAACCGTCTAACAGTCTATAGTTACTTTGGTCCATATTATTACTTTGGTAGATACAATTGTTTGTTGCTATTAATGTGTTGTTACTTTTTTTGCGTAGGTGTGTGTATGGCCTTGATCATTGCAAGCAACTTAATCAAATCCAGTATCCAAACATCTGATGCCATAGATACATCAATCTATCCATTTACATATGTGTCTGTATTTATCCCACATTGAACACGTATGTGGCAGCAACATTAAAATTATTTGTTATTTTCTGTGTCGATACTTGGGTGGGTAAATTTTAATTAAACTTTTTTGTTTAAATTGTGTTTTGTTTTTTTATACATTTAATTATGTTTTTGTTTTTGTTATTAATATTTCTAATTAAAATGTTATCTTTTGGCTTTTTATTGTCGTTAATTGCAAATGATATTTGTTTCTTTTTTCCACCGATTTAACTAAAGTTGTTTTGTTTGGTGTGTAAAAATACATTTTTGTATGTTTTTTTTTTTTTAAGTTAAAAATTTTTTATTTCACTTCGCTGGATTTCATTACGATTTAGTTTCCTATCAATATTTAGTCGGTGTCGGTCTATGTAACAAACAAAACAAAAAAATGATTTTACTTGCAGGTGTCAATAGACATTCACGATTTTCATATTAAATCGTTGGCTGCTGCTACTTAGACGTTCAATGACTTCATACTCTTAATATTTATTCATTCACTCATTCATTTATTCGTTCCCTCACTTATTAAGATAATTGTACTTGTTGCCTGCCAGCAGCCACCTTTTACTAACTACAATATTTATATACCCTACACCACCATAGGTGATTGAGGTATAATGTGTTTGTGCTAAAGTTTGTAATGCACAGAAAAAATATTGCAACCCAGTATCAATTTCTGAGTCGATTAAACAATGTCCATCCATCCGTCTGGCTGGCTGTCCATGTAAACCATATAAATTTGACACGATGCCTTTTGAAATGGGTAATGATGGGTCCATAATTTCACCCATGATCATTTCGAGGTCTTATAAGTTCCTAATAAAAAGCGATTTTAACGAAATTTGGTACAAATTAATCGAATAATATTCAAAAATTATGTGAGATATGTGAAGATCAGTCCACTATTTCTTATAGGTCCCATACAACCCCCTTAAAATAATATCACTTTGAAGAGCTATAATCTCACATATACGTTGGTATTATGATAAGAATTGGTCAAATTAAGATAAATATAAGAAAAAATCGATGTACGATTTTACGAGGGTCGATCCATAATTACCTATAGCTCCGTTTTATCCCCCAGAAAAAGTCCTTTTAAAGCGCACAAATTGTACATATATATTAGTACCATAATATACTGCAGTCCTTAGCACAAATCAGAAAATTTATTTTTTTTGAGGGTCGATCATTAATTTTTGATAGCCACCATTAATTACCAACAATGTGGTGTAAGTTATTACATGGTCGAGCTCGATCGACTATAACATTATTTCTTGCTTTTTGTCTTTAATAGCAGCAAAACTATTAAAGCACTTTTTTCAATATTTCTTCAGTTTTATTGAACATTGAACGAATACAAAAAACTATATATATAAAGTTGAAGGTCATTGTCAAATAAAATTTATTTATTTATTTAGTTCTTTTTTTTTTGATTCAATTGCTTTTGTTCTAAATGTAAAATAATATGTTGATGATAATGAACTTAAATTATTAACATTAAATTATTTTGTTTTAAATGCAGAAAAAAAGGTGGGATGTGATTTATGAGTGTTTTTCTTGCTTCTTTAACAAAATTTAAATATTTTATGCAGAATAAACAGAAGTACTTTGGCTGACCCAGTCAGTGATTACTGTGTCAAGCCTACTCACTGACTTCTGTTAAAAAAAATAATAAATAAAATAAAAACATTATTTTATGTTGCTATAAATATTATATATTATTGTATTTTAATAATTGTAAATTTTGAATGGTAAAAATATATTGGTATAGAGAAAATGTTCGTATATATGAAAAGTTAAGCCCGACTTTTTAATACCCTACACCACATCTTCGATTAAATATATAAATTTTGAGAATTTTAGTGACCTTAAAACCCTATTCCGGGAAGAATATTTGTATGGAAGTTAACTGAAATATTGAACCAAACATGACCAATTTCAATAGGTTTCGTCGTTATATCAAAGTAATAATATGATATTATAAGAATTGCAACCTGTAGACGGATCACAACGTTTACATGGACAGCCAGACGGACGGACAGACAGATGGACGAACATCGTCAAACCGACTCAGAAAGTGATTTTGAGTGCAACGTTATCTTAAAGGTGAGTTTAAGTTTTTACATATTACAAACATCAGCTCAAACGCATAATACTCCAATCGCCTTCGGTGGTGAAGTGTAAGAATTCAGTAAATAAGAATTCTATATAGATACATAGAAAAAGGCATTAAGTATAAATTTAAATGATTAAAAACATGTTTAGGCTTTCAAATCTCCATTCTTTTTGGCTTTCGGATTTTAAAATATATAGGTTAAAGTCAAATTTTGATTAAAAAAGGTCAAGCTCTATGAGATTTTACGATATTAGAGAATTCTGCATGTTTTAATAAGATCATTCTATATAACAAAGTCTTTCAGAAAAATCAAGATTTTGTACATGTTTTCGTGAACAAATGTATTTTACCTTAAAAAACGAAAAAAACTCTTATTATTATTATTATTTTTTTTAATTTTTGATAATAATTTTATAAAAAAATCGGTCAAAATCGGGGGAATATTTTTGGATTTATATATAAAAAAATAAATAAAAATATAAGTGACATGTGAGAATGCGTTTACAAAATTAATGTCTGAGGTATCCTACTTTTCGCCTCTCCTCCAAAAAACCAAACGTTATAATTCTAAACTAGCAGATCAAAAGTTATAGAAAATCAATTCTGCCCTAATATCCTCTAGTACACAAAAAATAGTTTTGAAACGATTTTTAAAACATCAACAATCAAAAGTGGTAAAGAGAGTATATTAATTTTATTATTCCGTTTTTAACACTAAAGTAGAATCATTGAAGACCCCCTCTTTAATATTGCTATTTAAAATTGACAATATCTCAGAAAACTTAAAAATGTAAAAGAAATCCTTTTCTAAAGTTTGCAATCAAAATTAGAGATATCACACTCGTGTGATCATATTTTTTTAGAGACTTATACGGTCTGTATGTATATAAAGTTTTTTTTTAATTCAGTCATAAATAAAATTTTGGCGGTTTTTTAATAAATTTGCATAACCGAGTTGATGGTCTACACATCCAGAATACCACTGTGATTCGGTCAATCCAAATGGGATCGTTCGAAAAGGGTTAAGAGTATTTAAGATTCGGCCTAGACGAATATATCATTCTAGCTTGTTAAAAATTATTTCTGTAACTTTTAAACCATTTGAGATAACTTAAAGAAATTTCAGGTTTTCATCTGGAAGAGAGTTTAATTAAATTCGTCAGGTATGACACAATCACAAGAGATATCTGTCCCTTACAAATCACTATTAAAATACATGTGTATGTTACGTGGTATAGTTTTGAAGACATTTAATTCAATTTTCAACAACTTTAATTAAACTATTTTAATAAAAATGTGTCCGTGTACTAACCTACACCACCATAGGTAGTTGCTTTTATGCAGAGTCCTACCACCACTTTTAATTATTATTTTAGCATGTTATCTGTACGTGCAGCTAGTTCACGAAGTGCAGTTAGCAGTTTTTTGTCACAAATTATTCTTATAATATTCTGAAATCATGTACAATATTCTACGGGATTCGGTTCATTATTTTTCATAGGTCCCATATAACTCGTCTTCCAAATATCAATTTAAAGGGCTCAAATCTCACGTATACGTTGGTATTGTAATAAGTATTGTTTAAACCAAGCAAAAATAGACGGTTAATAATTTTTTCTTATTCCCATATAATTCTCCAGAAAAAATCCTTTTAAAACGTAAAAATTTCACATAAATATTAGTACCATAATTATCTATTGCACACATAAGCATAAATAAGAAGAGAAAATTATACGAGGGCCGTTCATAAACTTTTCCCAACTGTCATTTGCTACCAATAATGTGGTGCAGGGTATTACATAGTCGGTTTAGACGGACTATATCATTTTTACATGTTTTTTATTATTTTATCATACTGAACATCAAGATGACCAGAAAATTGTTTTAAAAAATATAAAAAAATAATTTCACTAAAATTATGAAATTAAAATTTATCAATTAAGATCTTATCACCCACATTTTTCCTTAAATTTATTTTAATCTTATAAAAGAGATACAAAAGTTATTCAATTAATTACTCTTCTTTACTACTTAAGTCATAATAAATCAATTATCTGATAAATTAAAAAAAAAACGTGATATTTTTGTTTGTTCATTGACATTGAAATAAAGTGTTTTTGTAATTATGAATGATAACTGTCAGAGATGATAAATATCGTAATAAAAGTAAAAATGTAAAGAACAAGTGTTATCGCTTATAAGAATTGAAGATGAATATAAAAATAGTGATTATTACATCAATGAAATTATCTACTGATTTCTACTCAAGTCGCCAGAAAGATAATTATTATTAAGTTTAAATAATAATTTCATTTGTTTTAATGCCCTACAGCAAAATAAATGGTTGAGGTTTTATGCTTTCATGCTGCTGTAAAGAATACCGATTGACTTAGAATCATTTTCTAAGAGTGCACAATCGGGCAGAATCGATTATTTTGCAAATGAATTTGTAATTTTTAATACGCTGGATGGATTAACTTCCATCCATCGTAGTCCTTTAATATGATATTATAACTTTGGTTGCAGGGGCGCAAGTGGGATATATTGAACTTAAATTTTTTAACGCGTGCCAACTTTTTGTTTCTCATCGAATTTCAAAAGATTTTCACTGACTTATTGAGACCTTTGAAATACACGCTTACATGTGATATTATAGTTTCGAAGGTAATTGCATTTGAATCATAAATTTGTCCAAATTTTGTTCTCTTAATTTTTCAAATAATTTAAAAATGTGAACCAGGCCGGAGCAAGACTTTTAGGGGCTACAAAGCATTAATAAATTTTTAAAATTTTATGAGAATCAAAATTTAGAGCGCGTTAAAAAAATTTAATGTCTGAGGTACCCCATTTAAAGATTTTTTATTCTGTCCAAGGAGTTACACACAAAATTTGGGGCGGATAGAATTAGCGGGGGAAGCTCTCATACAAAGCAATTATCGAATATCTAAAGAACACTAATAGCGAAAATTTTAATATTTTGCCCCAACTTTATTAAGGAACTATTTTAGTAGACAAAATGAAAGACGAATACGTTCAGGGGGAGGGGTAGTCATACAAAGAAAATGTTGATAATAGAATATCTAAAAACCATTACACCGAGAGTTTTAAAATTAAGTTCCAATAAATTTTTCAGGTAACTGTTTTACTGGCTAGAATGAGGGATGGATAGGATTATGGGGGAGAGGTGTCCCCCACACAAAAAATGTTGATTATCGAATATCTAAAGAACTATAATAGCAAAAGTTCTCAAATTCGACCCAAAACACTTTCCCAAGAATTTGTTTTAATTATCATAATATAGAACGGTTAGAATCAATAGGAAGAGATCCCTCCATACAAAGCAAATAATGATTATCAAATATCTAAAGAATTATAGAAGGGGAGTTCTCAAATTTGGTCCCAATCACTTTCTCAAGGAACTATTTCAATAACAACGAAAGTTCTGAAACTTGGTTCCAGTTTTACAGTTTTACTGAACAAAATGTAGTACGGTAAGGATCTGGAGAATGCGTAGCTTCTATGAACTCAGCATTATCGGTCTAATAAAATAATAAGACAACCTGAGTCCATAAAATCAATTGTCATAGAGATCGCAATATTAAAAATAATTTTAAAAGATTTGTGACATAAAAATAAACCTTAAAAAGTTGGATTAAGATGATTCTATTATTAAAGCCATATTTCCGGAATAGTTGTTTATAAAACTATTCAATATGGACTAATTGGGAATAATTTTTTCTTAAGCTACCGTTAATGTATGTAAAAAAAATTCTCGAGTTTTGGTCCACACTTTTATAGCTCACTAATTTCACAAATATCGATTTGGTTATAAGAAGTGGGAACGAAAAATTCTTAACATTCATATATTTCAATAAAAACAAAACCTTAAGATTAACAGTATTATTATTTTTATTTGATTCAATTTATTATTAAAATTTACAGAAACAAATATTTTTAAAGTTTAGTCACAATTGATGAAATTTTGAACCTCTTCATTTTGTTCGAACAAAAAACTAATCTCTGTTCAAAAGCTACCGCAGTTTTAGACTCCTTTTTTGTGATCATCTAATTTTCTAACAAGACTCTTATATCTCTCTACTGGCTTCAGTTCCATGCAGTTTGGAAGATTTGCACCTCTTGGTACAAATACCATATCATTGATCTTGATCACTTGAGAATTGGTTCACTATAGTGACAGGATGCAGTCAGTCCCTATGTAAGTGGATACATTATGAGGCCTTATGTATGAATGCCTTTTTGATAATATCGGTATTTGTAGAACCCTTTGTAACAAATAATTGGCTTCTTTTGCCGCAATTGCATATTAATTGCCATAGCAAAAACTTTTTGAGAAATTTTGATTGCTTTTGAGTCCTAAACTTATATTAAATACTCTCTTGAGCAGCAGCAATAAAATTTTTTTTTGGTAAAGAAGTTGCAAAACATCTCATAACATACGTTTCTTTTTTATACCCTACACCACCGAAAGCTGCGGGGTATTATGCATTTGTGCAGTAACTTATAATACACCGTTCAACTCAGAATCACTTTCTGTGTCGATTTAACGATGTCCGTCCGTCTGTCTGTTTATGTAAATGTTGTGAACAATCTACAAGTCGAAATTTTTAAAATATTTCGTACATGTTATTATTTTGGCCTGAGGACGAAGCCTATAAATATTGGCCATATTCGTAAAACATTTCAGGTACCTTCCATACAAATGTTCTTCCCGGAATGGGGTTTTAAATTCATAAAAGACCTAAATATAAAGTGATTTAAACAGAATTTGGTAGAAGTAAGTCTTATAATATTGTAAAACTATGTGCCGAAACATACGAGGATCGGTCCATTATTTCTCATATATTACTTTAATGATAATTGTCAAATTAAGATAAATGTAAGTAAAAATCAATGAGCAAAATTGTATGATGGTCGGTTCATAATTTCCTGTAGCTCTCTTCTTAATCTCCTAGAAAAATGCATTTTAAAACGCATAAATTTAACATAAATCTTAGTGTCACAAAAACGTACTACACATTTAAGAATAAATCAAAAATTCAAATTATACGAGGGTCTTTCATTAATTTTTCGTTACTACCATTTTTAACTGACGATATGGTGTAGAGTTTTAGATAGATGACCGACTATACATTCTTACTTGTTCGGTTTGTTTTTAAATCAGTGTTTTTTAACTTTTCGTCCGAGCACTAAGCTAACCGGGCTGCTTTCCTACCGAATGTTTTAGGAATTATTTTGAAAATACTTTCGATTTTTTGACTGCAAAAACAACACGTGGACTATATCTTCTATATTAACGCGGATTTCTATCAACGGAAAAGCTTTCCAAGTACTGTTTAATAACATTGGGAACGGCAGACATTCAAAGGCCAACATTTTGTAGGCCCAAGTAAAGTTAAGTTGAAATTCTTTAATAATATTTAACTTGTATAAGCATAATGTATTTCTTGAAATTGTATAATACCCATATCAAGCATATGGATCAACACTGAGACACTTAAATATTATTCCCATAAAAATTTTATTGTCATTAAAATTTGTTTTAAGAAATCACTGAATCATTTGCAGATGCAAGCGCGGAATCATTATTACAATTGCTACTAAATAGAGTAATTATATTTGGATTAGGATGCTGTAAAATTTCCTTACAGGTTGTATTTGATTATATAAAAAAGAAATTAAATGACATCTCGTATTATTATGTAGCTCCATTACGTATAAGTAATAACAATAATTAAATATAAATCATACGCTTATGAAACATCAGCATGTCAGTTATGACATTTTTCTTCATTAACAATTATTTTTGAATAAAAAGTCTTGAAATAAAAATAAAAAAGCATGAAATAGTCATATCAAAATCTCCTTAATGACTGTCAACTGCAATCAAAATTCATTATATGACATAATGTGTAAACGCGTATATTTTAATTTATATCCCCAAGACTTATTTTTTCCAGTTAATAAAAATGAAAAAAACACTTTTACTTTCAAAATTGTTAATAAAATAAATAACAAAAATTAATGTCATTATCACAAATATTCAACATTTTTTGCTGTTTAATTATTCACAAATTCTTATTTTGTTTATTTTTTTATTTGTTGTTTGTTGTTTCTTTAAGTAAATGAATTTTTCATGTAAAAAATATTTTATTTTTATTTTTTAATAAATTGAATTAAATTCTTGTGTATTTGTAATTGAAAAGCAGCCACAAATGGAATGGAATATAAATACTGACACAATAACTTAAATGCTTTTTTACAAAACTTTATAAACGACACTAAAATACAATCTAAACTTCGATTTGACTGATTCTGACCTACGTGAGATGTGAACGTGAATAACTAAAGTAAGTGAGTGAGAGAATGAATGAATGAATAAGGACTGAGATCGGGAAATTCTTAACACTCGTTTTTCATTAAAACTTTAACACTTTCAACATTGATTTTTATGTTCAAGTAAAATAAGTAAAATATGTCGGTTATTATGTCTAATGGAAACCAAGAATTAAGTCCAACGGAGAACATCAAATAATTATAAACTTTTTCCCATGTATAAGGACTGAAATCGAAAAATTCTTAATAAACGTTTTCCATAAAAACTCTTAATCTACAAATTGTTTGCTTTTTTTAAATAAATTGTAAATCATATCAGTTATTAATCAGTTATCAAATTAATATATTAATCTAATTAAAATTAGTGTTCCGAAAAAAGTGCGTACTAAAATTATTAAACATTTTCAACAAAACCCAACTTGGTCCTACAAAATATTGCCAAATCATTCAAAGTATAACAAACAGTACTGGGAGAAGTTGTCCGTTGATAGAAAACCTGGCTCAGTTAGAGGATATGTTCCACATCATTTCTCTAAAGACAAAAATTCAGAGGAACTCGCAAGCTAATGAAGGATTAGGAACATACAAGGCTCATAAAATTCCTGCAGGAACGTTGCCAAAAAATTAGAGGTAAAAATAGAGCACAGAAATTGCCGCGAAGTTTTCTAAAAAAAATAATGGATGACGAAAATTATGTTCTGACAAATTTTCTAATTTCCTGGTTAAAAATTTTTTGTTGTTGAAGAAAATTTGGGACCCAACAAGCAGTCAAAAGATTACAGAACTTCTCTGTAATTTTTTTTCAATGCCAATTTTTACATCAATACACGTTTTCAAAAAAGGCTGTTTCTATTTATAAGACTTCATAATGTGTTCACTTATTTTTGGCCTGACTTGGCATCCTGTCACTATGGTACACAAGGCCTTAAGAATAAAAGAATAATGCGGTATTTGTACCAAGAGAGGCAAATCCTCCAAACTACTCGGAGTGAAAGCCAGTGGAGAGATAATTGAAGAGTACAAAAATATTGGTAGATTTAAAACGAAGATGGACTACCTGTTGGAGCAAAATTACAGAAAGTACTATAAAAACGATAATAGAAGGGTTTCCGAAAGTTTTATAATTAGTAATTAAAACTATAATAGTATTTATGTTACCCTACACCACTATTGTCGATTGGGGTTGTTGTTGTAATAGCTGGAAAGAATAAGTACATTCATCAATTTTGGTTCATGTTATTGTTCACCTCCAAGCCAAGGAATTTAGCAGCCTCGATTAGTTGGGTTCATAGATCTTCAGGACAGAGTACAAAACATAAGTTTGGGACAGCACTGTCAATACGTGTCAGAACTACTCTTGTTCATCACTGCAAAATCTGTTCATTGTCTGCAATAGGCGGTGGGCAGCCTCCAAGCATGACATTCATACAGTAACTGAAACCCACGGAATATGAGGCGTCTCTGTGAATGTCCAAAGGATCTTGCACATATCTATGTGTGTTATGTTCGTATATACGAATATCCTTTCTTATATGCCTTGGAGGTAACTCCAAATGTTTAATATTAAAATTAGGATGGTTTCTCCGATGGCATCCCAGGAGGAACTGCTTACTTAGCATTTTATTATATTTCTTAATTAGAGGGACCTTTGTTCCCTCATATAGATGATGAATTGAGCGATGGTGTCCACACTGGAGCAGCATAATTCCAAAAGTGGCCAGCAAATCGATTTAAATGTAGCCAATAAGGTTTCTTTATCCATACCCTAGATACTGCCGGATAATGCTTTAAGGACCTTATTTCTACTTCGCATCTTGTGCGTGGTTGTGGTAGCATGTGCTGAAGGAGTGAATAGGCTATCAAATGTAATTCCTAAAATTTGTGGCTTCGATCGTGATGCCTAAATTTATATTCACCTCTTTCATCGAGATGGTGAAGAGTGTTGCTGTTGATTTCGCTGGTAAAAGCTTCAAGTTTCGTGCAGTGAAGAAGTTGTGGATTTCGCTGAGATAACCATTTAAGACAGCCGGTTTTCGTACCGGAATGACACGAAATTCTTCGGCCAAAGGCTGTCACCCCAGCAACGGAGGAGAGAAGGTGGTTGGGGTGTTATGCGCTGCCATCTCTTTTAGGTATAACATTCGACTAATAGACTTATGGCTGACGCCCACGTAAAATTTTTGGCAAAATATCCGTCTCAGTTTTAAAGACACCCTTATAAAAATGGCATTATTGGTATTATTTTAAACCAAGGACAAAGGCTGGTGCAATTGGATGTAACATAATTTTTTCTGCATGTTACAAACATCAGCACAAACGCATAATATCCCAAACTCCTTTGGTGGTGTAGGGTATTAAAAGGCAACATTTTGGTATTACATAATCCAGGTATGACATATTTAATTTTTTTTTTAATCGTAATAATTTTAATTAAATAAAAATATTAAAACTGTAAGTTTAGTCGTATCGATTTTATTAACATCAATGTATGTTAAGAATTTTTCGATTTCACTCCTTATGTTGTTGTATTCAATATCAATAGAGTTACTTTTTTAGCCCATAAATGCCAAAACATACACACATATTCAAATACTTTATAAACTGTAACTTATTTACTTTTATAAAGATCTTGGACGCATTAAACTCTGGGCCACACTAAGAAACGTATCCACGACTCTTAAGTAAAAATATGCAAATTTCTTGAAAAAAAGGTAAAAAATAACGAATGTTTAAACGAAAAAAAAACTGTTAAATAAAAACAACTAAAAACACTTAAAATTCATGCAAGTTCAATTTGTACTCATTCATTTATTCATTCACTCATTTAGTCACTCATTCGTATTCCTAAGTTTTTGCATTTTTCTTTTTAGTTTATCATTATTGTATTTATGGCTCTTTTTAGTTGTTTTGTTTATATTTTATTTTCTTTGTTTATTTTTATTATTTTTTTACGTTTTTATTTATTTTTAAATATTTGTACCTTAAAGCATGAAAATAAATATTTTTATTGAGTTTTTTTCTTTTTCTTTTTTTCCATTTTTTCCCATATTTCTCACAGTGATGTTGAAATTGGAGGAAAAACATTTTTCTTTCTTTAATGAATCCGTTATGAAGGAATTTATTATTGTTTCGAGTCTTTGCATAAATAAATATTATAAGTTTTGAAAAATGTTTCAAATTACTTTTGTATATTCATTCATTTAAAATTAGATTTCGACTGGATCTGGTCAAAATCATACAGAGTTCAATGTTACCATTTAGTTAACGTTTCACCAAAAACTGGAAAAAATAATTTAGTCAACTATTCTTGCTGTTGTATTGCACCATATGTCGCTTAGAGGAAATTCTGCGAAATTTTTGCCTGCTTTAAGGATAAAAGAATACAAACCAGGACAAGAACAACATGGAGAGATAATTTGTCAAGTATTTAAGTTAAGTCTTCAGTCAATAAGTTTCGAGACTGAATTAAAGCCTCATAGATTAATACAAGTGGTTCTACAGGCCGGGGTCCTCTTACTGCTCTTATTTAACTTCTTTCTCTCAAAACTGTCATCGTCCTAACGCAGAGTTGAGGTGATAAAGAATGCAGACAACTGTACCATTACGGCGACGGGGCATAGGGTTTGGTAAATAATTATCTCTGCAAAAATCACAAGCTCTTCTCTCCATAACTTAAAAATTAGTAAAGAAGTCAAGTAACGAAAACAAGGTTGTTTACCATCCAAAGTTATTGGAAGTAACATTTGACAGACAATTTACCTCTTCAGCATATGCTACTATAATCTTGCATAAATTTGGAAGTAGGAAGAAGATCCTCAAAATACAAGCCAGCAGTAGTTAAGGAATTATAGCGAAAATTTATTAGCTACAAGTAAAACTATTAGCCAGTCGGTGATGAACTATGCTGCTTCAGTATGGACTGCTTCCCTAAGTGATACTCCATGATGATATATTAAAAGTTGTTAAAATATAGTCTTTGGAACCGTAAGAGGCTACACCATTTACAGCAGTTCCATTTAAGATGACAGCTAATAAATATTTTTACTGCATTATTATACAATCGGAGTCCTCTCTGAAACATGTAGAAAAGTATATCCAGATATATATGAACAGAGCATGTGGTAACACCAAAATATTTTTTGTCTTCTTCCAATGAAACAATGGTCTTGGTTAGGTTTTTTGTTGTCATCTGATCCGATTTCAACAATTCATAATACAGGGCAGATATACGACTTTGTTGTTTATTTGGCCAACTTGACCAACTTTTGTAGGACTCTGCAATAAAAGGTTCGTCGTTAAACTGTTTCCAATGTTATTAAACGGAATGGGAAATAGAACGCATTTTTAAAAGAGCATCAAACACATCCGGTACGAAAGCAGACCGGAAATATCAGTGCTTGGACTATTTGGTACGAAAAGTTAAAGTTCCTGACAGGAGTGCTGCTAAAAATTTGGAAGCCAAAAACTAAGCACGGGAAATTGAAGTTAAGTTCAATAAAATATTTTTGTTGCATAATGGATGCAAACACGTTTGTTCTGGCAGAAATTTTCACAACCTCCTGGTCAACAATTTTATATTGCTAATGCTCGAAGGAATGTTGAAGAAGAGTTTAGGACCCAAAAGCAGTCGAAAATTCCTAAAAAGTTTTTATTATGCAAGGAAGTGGTAGAAGAACAATAATATGAGGCAAATCCACAGAACCGGTCGGAGCTAAGGCCAATGAGGAGATTTTGTGCTCTTGTTAAAAGAGAATTGAAGAGTGCAAAAAAGGTGTCCAAAAGTGAGGTAGATTTTAAATGGAGATAGACTAACTATTCGAACACAGAAGGGTTTACGAAATTCAAAATTCATTTAATTCTTATGGTTATGTTGGGTTGAGAAGTTGGGTTATTTTAATATTATCTTTTGCCCATTGTCATTTCCCGGCTAGTGCGATTCGGATCATAATCGGGGTCCGTTGATTTATAGATAGAATAAATTTGTAAAATTTTAGCAAAACGGGCTTATGGGCAATATGAAAATATGATGCAAACATTGATAATAGGACGAGCCCAACAGTT
Source organism: Cochliomyia hominivorax (assembly GCA_004302925.2). Taxonomy (NCBI): domain Eukaryota; kingdom Metazoa; phylum Arthropoda; class Insecta; order Diptera; family Calliphoridae; genus Cochliomyia; species Cochliomyia hominivorax. The sequence continues at coordinate 50,988,402 of PYHX02000413.1, forward strand.
GAGTCAACGATAAGATTTTCATATAAAAATAATAATTTTTACGTTTAAAAGATTCAATTGTTTCATGAAATAATCTATTTAAGTCTTTATGGACCGCATTCTTCCTTATTTTGGAAGGGAAGAGCCTACTAGAAATAAAAATAAAATAGATTCAGGAGATGTCAAGCTTCTGGAGATGTCATGCTCTTGGAATTCAATTCAAATCAAAAATCTAAAACATAGAATTCTTACGAGCTTTTAGTTCTTCTTGAGTGAGTTTTTAACAATTTTGCATAGTGTAGTATACATTTCAGAAAATGATCTCATACCTTTGTTGAAGAAAGATCGGATGTAAAAAATTCGAGATATTCTCTTTAAAAAATTTATACAATTTTCGTATTCCATTGCGATATACTTTTGCTTTAATGCTATTTCGTTTAGTATTTCTGTATTAACCTTAAAACTTTTGAAGTTCACTGTGCCTTAGATGCAAAAGGTATAGATATGGAAATTGTTGTGCATGGATTCGTATTATAAACAATAAATATATATTTTGCTCCACTTATGTCAAGTGATAAATACTGCAAACGATTTGTTATTTTTACCACCCATGATTTGTTACTGGTTGAGAGTAGAGAAAAAACTGCATCTCTTTGTTACACAGTGTCTATATGGATTAGTATGAAGTCCAATAAAGTTTTTGTTTTTTATGTCGATCATATTTTAAAACGTAGTTATGAATAACTAAATAACTAGAAACAAAGAAGTATGAAAATTATAGACAGTTGAGAGCGACTATGTAACGCTCTAAGTTATAGTGTAATTTATAGCATAGAGTCTACCCAGACCAGCGCAATGTTCGAATGCTGTAGTGTAGAAACCTGTTAGAGACCTGATCATGGCCTTGCTATCGGTAAAAATAACGATATATCGATCGTATATCCTATAATGCCTCTGCCAATTAGCTCTCTAGATAGCTGCGTTCTCAGCCTGCAGTATGCTACATTTTTTGGGAAGTCTGAAAGACATCATAATGTTAAATTCCTGAATGAGGACATCTCCTTCAACTTTCTCTCCATTTTTAGGGATATAAGTGTAGATGTTTATTACATGTTATTATTCAGATGAGTGGGATGTAGTAATCAAAGAGTTGTGGAATAGTATTGGTTATTCTCAGAACGTTCGATGATGTACATCCTATACGTCCCATTTCCCATGTCATAAAGCCTTATATCCATTTGAAAAGCAAAATTTATAGTTTAAAATTTATTTTTCTGGTTGATGAGGACCTTAGAGCTGTAGTTGATAACAGATCGAGAGATTTTTAATTATCTATTAATCCGATTCCGATAATTTTTGCTATGATGTTCATCATCAATCTGTTATGGTTAAAATCTATCGTTAACTAATTACAGAAAAATTAAGAAAATAATTTCATCGCAATTTTGACTTTGTCTCAAATATCGGTCTATATCTATACTAACAAGTTATCTAGCCAAATTCCATTGAATTCAGGTATTTAGTCTGACGGAAGGATCGATAGAAATAGATAAATTGTTCCCAGATTTTTACTTTATGCAATTAGTTCAATTTATGGGGTCTTAGAAGATTCCATTCTTCACCAATTGCTGTGGTGGAGGTTATAAAAGATTTACTATGACATTTCATCTGACTCAATTCATAGAAGAATTTTTGAAAAACATTAAAAAAAACAACGTAACCGATGTGGCCAATTCTGGGAGTTCACCGACTATGCGTTTGACTAGAAGGGGGCCTGTTCTCCATGTGACTCGTTGAACTTTTATTTCAAAGCGTTACAAACCTCACATCAAGCCCATAACACTCCAAAACACTTATGTTCATGTAGAGTATAACAATATTAAATTTATGTTTATTGAATATAAGTTATGTCCGTCTCAATATCCGACAGATACATGGACGGACATTTGGTTGGTTGGTCAAACAATAAGTGTACATAACATAAATTCATGAACCAGCCTGTCTGTCCGTCTCTCTAACTAACTGCCCGTCTTAATGTGGAACAAGTATGTACTGATTTTTTTTGTTTTTTTTTGTTTTTTTGATACTCAAATCTCGTCGTCTGACAATGTTTATGAAATGCAAACAAATCGATTTCATTTGTGTGTCAGTAGTAACAAACAAGACAAAATTGTATAATTTTACATGATTTATGTCTTAATCGTGGTATAAATGTTTTCAATTTCGGCCCTTTGATTGTAACTGATTGACACTGTTGTTAAATGTTTTTGTGTTTTTCAGTCTTTTTTGCTTAATTTCTTTGTTTTGCATTTATTTTGGTAACATTTTTTATTGTTGTTGTAATTTTAAGTGTAACAATGTAAGTTTCTAATGTTGTAAAGTCATTTGTTTACAGAATATTTTGAAAATGATTGAAATTGAAAGTATTGTTTTTTTATAGCATAAAATCCATTATTTATATGAGCAGGAGATTATGTTTTAGAAACATTAAATTTTTAAAAAATTGGACTTGAACGAAACATGTTTTAAAGGGGAAAACAAATTGTGAAAGATTGTGAATGGATTAGATTGGTTTTCGTGATTCAGAATTATGCAAATTTCTATTGGCCAAAATTTTAAATAATTTATAATTAAAATGATTCCTCAGTTCTGGAATTTTCATGGGTCAGGTTTAAATAATACTGCAGAAAATTAATTTATTTGAATCGCAGTACAGTTAAACTACTACACCAATTTTGCTGAAATTTTCACAGAATGATCCTCATATACCCGAAAGTAACATAAGCTGTTCAAAATTTCGAAAGAACCAGGGGCAGAGGTTGCCAATACACAAAGCAAATTTTGATCATCGAATATCTAAAGAACTATAACAACGATAATTTAAAAATTTGGTCCCAATTTTTAAATAATTTTTTTACTACGCCAAATATGAAACAGTTAAGATCAGAGGAAGAGGTATTTGTAAGGCAAATATTGATTATCGAATATTTAGAGAACTATGACAGCGAGAATTTTCGAAATTAGTTCCAACCACTTTATCAAGAAATGAAGGACAAATAGGATCAGGGGGAGAGTTAGTCTTCACACAAAGAAAATTTTAATAATAGAATATCTAAAGAAACATTACACCGAGAATTTGCACATTTGGTCCCAATAAATATTTCAAGTTACTCGTTTACTGGTCAAAATTAAGAACGGTAGGCCCATAGGGAAAGGTATTCCCCATACAAAGAAAATGCTCATTATCAGAATTATAATTGCAATAGCTCTCAAATTCGACTTCAATCACTTTCTCAATAATTTGTTTACTAATCAAAATATAGGGAAAGGTATTCCCCATACAAAGAAAATGCTCATTATCAGAATTATAATTGCAATAGCTCTCAAATTCGACTTCAATCACTTTCTCAATAATTTGTTTTACTAATCAAAATATAGGACTGGACAAAATTTTCCAGAATATCTGAAGAACTATTACAGCGAAAACCTTTTAATTAGATTAAATTATTATTGTATGGTTTTTATAATACATGTTGCGATTTTTTAAAGTGTTTCTGAATCAAGGATGGAGTAGATTTTTTTTGCAGCAAAGCGCATCCGATAAAAGAAAATTTGTACATAAGTTTGTGCTAAATCTTTTTTGGGTTGTTTTAGGTATCCTAGAACTAAAGATAAATTTTTAAGATGTTTTCACATTTAAGGAGAAAGATCGAAAAGTTCTTAACATACATATATGTTAATAAAAACAAACCACTAAACTTAAAGTTTTACGTATTTGATCGAAATTATTAATACAATTTACAAAAAAAAAGATATTTTTATACATTTAATCACTAGTGAGGAAAATTGTTCGCCTACGTCGAAACTGCAATACCTTCCATTGCAAATGTCTGACAAGTAAATACATTATGTTTTGTACATGTACAGTATACGTATATACACACTCACCTATACACTCATAAACGCATACAATGTATGAAATTTTTCTTAGTTATAAGAAAGAAATCTATACAGCACTTTTTACGCTGAACCGATTTTGAATTGGAATGGTAACGAGGTAACAGTATCTTGATACAAATTTTTTTCCAATTTTATGAAAATCTTTTGCTTGAATTTGGAGATTGTCTTAGATATCGGTCTATATCTCTTAACATATTGAACCGATTTTGCTTGTTTTAAATAGGAAATTTCTCAGGATAATCCCAAATTTCATTGAGTTGATTGAACGTGCCAACGACAGACAAACAGACGGACGGCAGACAGACGGCAGACAGATGGATATAACTAAATTTATTTATATTTGGATTTGGAACAAGATTATATGTACACTATGGGGTCTTAGACAGACAAACAGACAGATAAATATTCAGTACTTTTAAACGTTGTCTACACACTAAAGCTAAGTTAATTTGGTCTTTATTTTATTTTTCGAATGATACGTTTACGGATGCCAAAGAAATAAATTATGAAATATTCATAAAGCTTTAAGGGTTTAATTAGCGCACCTACACTGCAAGTAAAAAACTATATGCTGGCACTGCTAAAATCGATGAGAGAAAAACACACAGCATAACCTCTTGAGTCAGGAAATTTAATTACGTGAATGAGAGTTTTAATTGTTGTGTGGCACTAAGAATGGACTATCGAATAATATAAATTTTTGGACCAAATTATATAATTATAGAAATCAAGTAAAAATGCCAAAGTCGGTCCAGCTCGACTATGTAATACCCATGGTACAAGGTATTGTATAGTCGGACTTGTTGTTTATACATTTTAAAATATTTTTTTCATTAAAATTGTATATGAATTAGAAAAAACTATGGACTAACCTTCGTATAATTCCGCTTTTCATTTTGGCTTATATTTATATTTTTATTCAATAATTTTACAATTCCCATCCTCGTGTAAATTAACACATCGTTCCCCCATTTCGGGGCAACATTTGTAATCATAATCAATTTCAATAGTCAATGTCCCAAAATAATAATTCGTGTCATTTACGATAATTTTACTGGAATTCTAGAGATACATAAGTGGTTTTAATTGCCATTATTATGTGTAAAGAATTAAATGGTGGACCAAAAGGACTTAATCTCCAAACAAATTTTAGTAAATTTGAATTTTTAACAGCAATTTATCATAAAACTAAATTATATAGTCGATCTACAGATTTCTTTTGCGTTATTTTCAATTATTCTTAATTTTTAATTGGTTTAAATTTTGTACTAAGTAATTAGTCTGTGCGTATACTTAATATACACTTAAATACACTTTTCTTTAAGATAAGATATAAAAATTCTTAACACACATATATAATAATAAAAACGGAACCACTAATCTGACAGTTTTAATTTTTATTATAACAATTTAGAAATAAAAATTTGTAGAATTAATCACTAGAGATGAAATTTTGAACCATTCTCGGAAACCCCCAGTTAACGTTTTTATATATCTCTGTATAAAACTTGCCATATTTTAGGACACCTTTTTCAAGTTCTTTAAGTTTCTTTAAAGAAAAGCTTAATACCTCTCCATTGACCTTATCTCCGGACAGTTCGAAGAAATACCACAGCCAATTCAAGCCAAAAATAAGTGAACACATTAAAAGGTCTTACAAATGAAAGCAGCATTTTTTTGTTAACACTCCTGTGAATTTCGGTATTTATAGAGCCCATTGTAAATAATGATTTGCTTCTTTTGCAGTAACTGCATATTGCTTGTCATATAATTTATTTTTTAGGTCCTAAACTTTTCTTCAACATTCTATTGAGCATCAGTTTTTGACTAGGAAGCTGCGATAGTTCTGGAAGAATTAACGTTTTGTCATTAATTAAGAAGCAAGAATATTTTTTTAGAAAACTTTAATGGAATTTCCATTTTTGGCTTCTAAATTTTTGGCAGCGTTCCTGTCAGCTTAGTTAGCTTTAACTTTTCGTACCAAATAGTCCGAGCATTGAGCCTACCGGGCCGCTCTCCCACCTGATGTGTTGGGAGTTTTTTTTTAAATGCTTCCAATTGTTTGGCTTAAGAAATAACCTGAACCAAGCTTCAAGGCGGACTTTTGAATGTTTGGACCATCTTTTGTAGGACCAAATGGGTTTTGTTAAAAATATTCAATAATTTTAGTACGCAAACTATATATTCATTTGTTTGATATTTAACGTCATAACTGACATATTTCAAAAAAGGTAACATGATCAAATAATCAAATAATACTTGAGTTAGAAGTTTTAATGAAAACTTGTGTTAAGAATTTTTCGATCTTAATACTTTACCAGTTTAGTAATTTGAAACTTTAAAAATTGCTAGATTGTCCGATTTTTATAAAAATCAGATGAATATTAATTTATCCGAATATTATTTGTTGAACTTTGGTTATCATCTTAATTCACCTAAAATTTTCACATTACAAGAAGATACTTTTGTAAACGTTTATTTTTGGCAAAATTAACGTCTCCTCTATAATTTTCTTTGCATAAATTTATATTAAATAACAACAAACAAATTTAAAGATGATTGCAACAATTTCTATTTTTTTTTCTTTTTGGGAAAAAATTAGGAAATATTAACATAATCATAAAGTTGGGCACCCGAGTACATTAAAATGAAAATAGCATTTTACTTAAAGTTCATACAATTTAATATTATTAAGTAACAGCAATTTTAGAAGTAAAGAAAAACATTATTCGATAATAAAAAAAAATAATAATGAAATAAAGAAATGCAATATAATCAGTTTTACATCACATACCAATAATTTCTTTAACCCCTCGGATTGTATATAAAATTACAACAATAAGAAAATCATGGTACGACAAATGAAATGGAACTATAAAAGGTTTATTATAATATATTTGTATGTGTATATATAAATTGTATATATGTATATAAGTATATAGAGAAAAACTATCAAAATTATATTTTCAACATTTTTAGAAGAAAAGAAAAACACTGTTATGTTTTATTTTAAATATGTTTACATGTTTTAAAGGGTGTTGCGTTTGAAAGTAAAATTGGATAAGTTAGAATGTTATATTCGGCTTTATCACAAGTACATGTGAAGTAAATTCCCACATATACATACACACTTACAAACAAGTATACTGTACAACACGGAAACACTTAGTGAGTCATTAAGTTATTTACATTAAGCTTAAATTATGACAAAATTATATTATTATCTTTCGATTTATAAATGATAATAATATCTATCAAATTTATTGAAGACATCTCTAAATTCAGACTTTTAAAGTGGTCGTCTAGTGTTCATTGGACGGCTTATCGGACAGAGAAATGAATATTGTTAAATCGATTATGAAAGTGATTATGCATGTTACAAACAGTGGTACAAACGCATAATAACCCAACCACCTGTGGTGGTGTAGGGTATAATTACATTATCTAGTTTTGAATTAAAAATTTATACTTAAACCTTAAGAATTCAAATTAAAAATTATATTCTATATTGGTCTTTATCCATTAATGTATTAAATCGATTTTGCAGGTTTGGAAGAGGATAATTTTCAGGATTATGACATATACTTAGGCCATTAAGGTCTGTCAATTTTTGTGGATATGAACTTGCAGACAACAGGCAGACAAACATAGATGTAGCGACTAAGATTTTGATTTGGTGCCAGAATATACATACTTTATGGAATTTTTGCTAATTACTGTATCACATAAAGTAGTGGAGAGTATAAAAATCTGTTGTTATCACGCTTGACATGCTTCCTTTTTAAAATCCACAAAATCCATTCGGTTCATAATAAAGTTATATAACGATATCAAAGTCAACCAAAGGAAGACCTATAAAGATCTTTTTAAACACAAACACTGACGGAAGGACAACTATTTACATTAAGATTTTGATATGAGTCAAAAATATATAGTTATGGAGTCTTAAATCATTCTTTCATGGTGTTAAGTATGGAATGTCATATGTGCTTTCGTTTTTGATGCACAAATCTATATATACATGAATCTGTGTTTGTTTGATTGGGAGTTATAGAAAGGTAAACTACAGAATCGATATTGTTGAAACGATATATCCAAAAGTATATCCAAAAGTAACATAGGCTACAGAAATGTTCGGTTGGATCAAAGGAGAGGTACCCCAGATACGCAGACAATATTAATTGTCAAATATCTAAAGAACTGTTAAAGAGAAAGTTTTAAAATTCAGCCTCAATAAATTTTACAAGGAACTTTTTTACTGAACGAAATGTGGGACCGTTTGGATTCGAGGGAGAATATTTATAATCGAATATCTAAGAACTATTGAAGTGAAAGAATTGATTACCAAAGGGAAAGAGCGTGACCCCATATAAATCAAATATATATTAAAAAATATCTAAAGACTTATTGAATATGATTTTCGTGCAACAAAGCACAACGGGTAAAAGCTATTTGACATTTAAAATCTAGAAATCCCATTTTTATCTAGATGGTTTATAGTTATACTTGTTCATCTGGGCAAGTGTAAGGTGGTGGAGTGTTGGTCACCATTTTGGCGATTTTCTATCCACTGTAAGACATTAATTTCGCTTAGTTCCAGCAATTTTAGCAGCTTACACGTAGTTGATATTGTGCAGTGGAGGTGTTGGCAGTCATTTGATAACGTATTATATTTGACACAATATTCCTCTTCGCTTTTATGTGTTGCGCCACTTTAGTTAATCCAAATAAGATAGGTCCTATCACAAAGCAGCTTTTGTTATCGGCGCCGGAAGGGACCTTTTTATTATGAATTTCAATTGGGAAAAACTTATTTCAATATTTTTCTTATCGCTAACGCATTATACCCCAACCACATGTTATGAAATTCCACACAAAAATGAATTCTTAATAACTTTTTGGACAGAGTACGAAAGTGGGTATCCCTTGCTTTATCAACGATTCCATTATGGAAGCTCGGTAATATCTATAGTGGTTAGAAGATTTAATAATATTCTTATTAAACTCAATGTTATTACAAGATAATCACTATAAACTCAAAATGAGCAATTAAAATACTTATGTTTGGTTCCGTGTCTCTCTCGTCCTTTTCTTTCTCTTTGATGGTATCCAAAAGTGGATTGTAAGAAATAAAAATTTGGAACAGTAATTGCATAAATCTTAAATAGATGAATTATCATCATAAAACAATTTGTGTGCTTTAAAAGAGATTTTCGGGGTGTAAATTTTACTTTGTAGATTTATTCTAAAACACATATGGTGGTGTATAATATAAAATATCATCCACAAGTGATAAAGAATGATAAGAAACATTTACGTCCAGATTTTTTCTTTGAGATCATAATATAAATAATGACAGTGTCGTAACAATCCCTTCGAGATCATTTCAGTTGTGGCGAAAAAGCACCTTATTTCACTTAGAAAAACAATTGCAAATTGATTTGATTTAAATTTTAAAATTACAAAATAATAAAATTAAGAAAGAAAAATCCCCAAATAACACCTCTTAAACGAAATCTCATTAACAAATCAACATATAACATAAAATGTTAGTCTTTCAAGGAAATTACAAAATTATGGCATCAACACCCGCAAGTGTAAAACTGAAAACAACTACAACTACAAAAACACCGAAAACTGATGAAAAACTACCAAAAAATAAAAAAAACAATAGAAAAAGAAGAAATAACATTTTATAGATGTTTAGGCTATAATCGCATTAAAAATAGCGCAAGCATAAATAATATCTGATGTGGTGAAGTCCAACCACAAAAAAGGAGAAGAAAAACTTAGTAAGAAAGTTATGAACGGTTAAGAGTGATTGAATTATACACTACTTTATTACACTAAAATTTACTGTTATATGGGACATTTGATCAAATTTCGGAAAAACGGTCTTAAATGAAAATTGAAATTTTTTTTAGAGTCTTAAGAAATTTGAATCTGTCTTTTTAACTTTAAAAGTGATGATTTTCCATAAAATTAGTTCACGTTTAAGAGTTTTATAAGCTTCAGCCCGTTTTCAGAGAAAGGGACCTTATATGGCGGCTATGGCAAAACATGGACTCTTATTAGTCTCAGTTTCGCGATTTGAAGACGGTTATAAAAATTATTGTGTCGCATTTTAATTAAGTTTGTCCAAATTAAAGACTTTTATATCAAAATCATTTTCTGGAAAGGGGCCTTATATAGGCGCTATAGCAAAACCTGGTCAAATTAAAAACAGATATTCAAAACAGTTATAAAAATTATTGTGCCGAATTTTCTACAGAATTGTTTTATATATAAAAGAGTTTTATAAGCTTACAACCGCATGTCGGGAGTTATATCGAATAATGGCCTAAGGACAATATATTTTTTATTGATTTAATATCAAAATAAAGATATTTGGAAAAATTTAGAAAATAATATTAAATATTGTGACAGATATATGATACACAGATTTTGTGGTGCATCAAATTTTGCATATTATATAACTTTTTTCCACTGATCCGACTTTGATGATTATTTGTACGAAAAGGATATACGTATAGAAGTATATCATAGTTCAATCCTGTCTAAATCCAATCAAGGATATGGAAATCTGGATTTTAGAAAAATTCTATTTCGGAATTTTAAGGTTGGTCTCAAAAATCGGTCAATACATTTTTTAAAGACCGTTATAGCTGGTTTTGAACAAAAAAATAATAAACAATGTGGCCATATTTTATTGAATTCGGACAATTGTTTTATGCTTGAGTATGTAGACAGATGGACGTAGCTAAATCTCGGTTTTTGAATTGATGGTGTCTTAGATGATTCCTTCTTAGGCGTTACACACGGAATAACAAAGTTAAAATACCCTCATCATCACTTGTGGTGCTGAAGGGTATACAAGTCTCTTACCCCCCTTAAACTGTATAAAGAGATTGAAAGTCAACAATTGCGGTTGGCAACTATAGCATGAACAACAACTAACGACAACAACTAAAAACCGCAAAAATAAAACTAAAATTTCAAGAAAAAAAAAACAGTTTTACATTTTGTTTATTGAAAAAAATAACAAAATACAAAAATGATGTAAAATAATAGATAAATCATGCAAGTCAAACTTTGGCAATTTTTCAGTTCAGTTTTTTTCTTTTTTTTTTTTTGCTTTAGTTGTTGTATTTTTTTGTTGTTTCGGTTATTATTACAAAAACCAAAAATTTCACCCCTACGGTAATGTGAAATCAAAATTTAACGAAATTTGATTTCTTTTTAGGCGCATAAAATATTTCATATAATGTATCAATGTATTTATTTAATACATACATATGTACATAGATATTGTATATTATTGTGTATATAATATAATTGGTTATTTACAAAAATACATATATAATAAATAGATTTTTTTGAATAAATTCACTTCAAAATTTAAAGTTTTTATTTTAGCAAATGTCTTTTGTTGAATTGGAAAAAAATATGATGAATTGGTAATGAGACCCATTAATTTTTATGATAAAGTGTGATACTAAATAAATGTGAATAGAAAATGTAGTCAGTTTTAATAAATTAATTATGAATTTGAATCACCAATTAAGTGTTAGTTAAAAATAAGTTAAGGTGTTAAAATTCGGCCGTGCCGAATTTTCATACCTTTCATTTTTGTTATACAGATTTTTTAAGCAACGGACTATACATTTAACGTTAAGTCCCTGTTTATAAATAGGCTTTCATAATATCATCACTTGTAGAAGAAGGAGAAAATGACAGCCGTTTAAAGGGTCAAGAAAGATTCCCTAGAGCACTCAATATGTATGTAAAATTTTATTCACGATTAATTTTCGCTTTCACTAAAACAATTTTAGTACAAATATATAAGAGTAATTAATAACTATTTATGAGCCGTTTTCAAAACTTAAAAAAAATCAAAATTTAATAAAAAATAGCTATTTTTCTGCATCAAAATTTGTCTCATAGGAGGTTTAAAATATCGGAAAATGCATTTTTAACTCGGAAACTCGGAAGGACCTCAAAGATTCTCCCAATTATATCCGATTTGCTAGTACAATATTATGTCTCTAGCTTAAATAGAACGCTCAAAATGGCGAAAACATTACTTTGCCTTACATTGTTATTCTTTTCAATTCTATATCCAACAACAACCACAAGGAAAATAAAGATTTTTTATTATTTCGGCTATTTATGAACCCGATTTCAAAATTAAAAATATATAAATTAAATTAAAACAAAATTCGAGAAAAAAATAGTAATTTTTCTGCGTGGCAACTTGGTCCGTAGCTGCCCCAGGAGCTTCAGAATAAGTTTTTGCCCATATTTCGGAAACTAATACACCAATCGAGTTTGGTCTTCAAATGACGCAAACATACACAAAAATACTTCTGACACATTAGTAAAAAGATTGAATTTCTAGCAATAATAGAATGACCAAAAATCTCAAAAACATTATTTTAAACGTTGTTATTGTTTTCCTATAGTTATAAAAAACAACAAACAACCACCATGGGACGTGGTGGTTTATGAACCGATTTTGAAAAATGAAAAATCTTAAATTTCGGAAAAAATATTGTAATCAATCAGTGTCATATCCAAGTCCCTAGCTTCACTTATTTTTGCCTAACTTGGCATCCTGTCACTATGGTAGACAAACTCTTGAGAGGTACAAGAATCAAAAGAAAGAAATCCAAAAAACTGCCCGGAGCAAAGTCCAGTGAAGAGATATTGGGCTCTTGTTAGAAGAGAATTGAAGAGCACAAAAAATGTGTCCAAAAGTGTAGAATATTTTAAACGGAGAATGAACTGCTGATGGACCAATATATTTCATTATCGTCCAAAAAGTAATATTGGATCAATAAAAAAATTTGTGATAAAATATTCAAATATTGGATATTGGGAACTCTTTTGATAATGCTTTCTATTTGTTTTTAATGGGCCACATGATATTTTTACAGCCAAAAGTATAAAAAGCTATTTCAAAAGAGCTAACCAACATATCCGATAAAAAAGCTGCCAAGTTAACTTAGAGCTCAGACTATAATCAACCAGGTTTTATATGAAGGGACAAGTTCTCCCCGTATAGAGTAATAATATTTTTGTATGAACAACTTAGGTTCTATTGAAAATATTAGATAATTTTATTACGCACTCTCTTCTAGTCACCCAATTTAATCAGGTTAACAGTATTTTCATTTGTTTGATATTAACATGATAAGTGACATGTTTTACAAAGGTAACTAAAAAAAGTAAGAATGCTATATTCGGCTATGCGAATCTTCTATAGCCTCCACTACAAATTCGTGTGAAGTTAATACGTTAGGTTCCATATATATACATATACTCACACATACACTCACAAATGTATATAGTATATAACTATAAATTAGTTATAATTTTGGTTATAACTTTTTTTCTACTGAACTGGCTTTTTTCTTCTAGGCCAAATTTCATTAAACTCCGTCAATTTTTGTGGATGTGAGCAGACAGACAGATTGACGAAAATCGACTGAGATTTTGATTTGATGCAATAATATATATACATTGTTGGTTCTGAGATGATTTGCTTCTTGGCGTTTCACACGGAATGATAAAGTAAATGTGGTGGAGGACCATCACAAGTGCTGAAAAAAATATCAACTAGTACTTAGGTTAAAGTTTTAATAAAAAACTTGTGTTAAGAATTTTTCGATCCCACTCCATATCCATGTAAGCATATATTTTGAAGGTATCACCAAGGGCTATAAGAAGGTGATTTTGTTTTTAAATTAAATAAGAAACAAAATTTTAAGCTAGAATTGTGGCTGACATACATCAGTGTTTTTAGGATTTACTTAAACAGTTATTAAGAATTAAAAATTTATTGTCATAAATTTTTCACATAAATTGCAGAGCTGTTAACATTAAATATTAATAAATTCCCATGAAATCTCATTAATTATAAATATTGACATTTTATTACTTCTATAACATTTTCCCAATTAAATCGATTTAATTATGCATAACTTATGCTTGATCTACTGTAACGACCATAAACTTATTAAAAAAACTTAAATTCAAACACACACACACATACTCACATACTCGTTTTCGAACCCAAAATTCATGGTTGACTTTTATGATTAAAGAAAAATAATTGCAAATATAATTTTGGAGTTCAAGGTAAATTTTATTTTAGTTTTTCTGGCGTATTATGCATTTGTGCTGATGTTTGTAAACATACAGATAAAATGGTGTTATAGCCATCTTTAAGTATACCGTTTAA
>PYHX02000413.1:51002683-51166369 GCA_004302925.2 Cochliomyia hominivorax
ATATTCGTAAAACATTTCAGGTACCTTCCATACATAATGCTCTTCCGGAATGGGGTTAAATTCATAAAAGACTTAAATATAAAGTTGATTTAAACAGAATTTGGGACATAAGTTAGATTCTTATAATATTTCTAAAACGAGTGCCGAAACATACAATGATCGTCCATTATTTCTCTCAGAGGTCCCATATATTACTTTAATGATAATTGTCAAATTATGATAAATATAAGTAAAAATCGATGTGCAAAATGTACGGGGTCGGTTCGTAATTTCTTGTAACTCTCTTTTTAATCTCCTAGAAAAATGCATTTAAAACGAATAAATTTAACATAAATCTTGGTGTCACAAAAACGTATTACACACTTAAGAATAAAATTAGAAATTCAAATTATGCGAGGGTCGTTCATTGATTTTTCGTAACTACCATTTTTAACTGACGAATATGGTGTAGAGATAGACTTGACCGACTGTATTATTCTTACTTGTTCGGTTTGTTTTTAAATCAGTGTTTTTTAACTTTTCGTCCGAGAACTAAGCTAAACGGGCTGCTTTCCTCCGAATGTTTTAGGAATTATTTTGAAAATATATCTTCTATATATAATCTATATTAATATATCTTCTATATTAACTCGGAAAAGTTTTCCCTATAACTGTTTAATAACATTGGAAACGGCAGACATTCAAAGGCCAACATTTTGTCGGCCCAAGTAGAGTTAAGTTGAAATTCTTTAATAATTTTTAACTTATATAAGCATAACATATTTCTTGAAATTGTATAAACATTTTTGTTGCAAATCCAATATCAAACGTATGGATCAATACTGAGACACTTAAATATTATTCCCATAAAAATTTTATTGTCATTAAAATTTGTTTTAAGAAATCACTGAATCATTTGCAGATGCAAGCGTGGGAATCATTATTACAATTGCTACTAAATAGAGTAATTATATTTGGATTAGGATGTTGTAAAATTTCCTTACTGGCTGTATTTGATTAATAAAAAGAAATTAAATGACATCTCGTATTATTATGTAGCTCCATTACGTATAAGTAATAACAATAATTAAATATAAATCATACGCTTATGAAACATCAGCATGTCAGTTATGACATTTTTCTTCATTAACAATTATTTTTGAATAAAAAGTCTTGAATAAAAAAAAAGCTTGAAATAGTCATATCAAAATCGCTTTAATGACTGTCAACTGCAATCAAAATTCATTATATGACATAATGTGTAAACGCGTATATTTTAATTTATATCCCCAAGACTTATTTTTCCCAGTTAATAAAAAAGAAAAACACTTTTACTTTCAAAATTGTTAATAAAATAAATAACAAAAAATTAATGTCATTATCACAAATATTCAACATTTTTTGCTGTTTATTATTCACAAATTCTTATTTTGTTTATTTTTTTATTTGTTGTTTGTTGTTTCTTTAAGTAAATGAATTTTTCATGTAAAAATATTTTATTTTTTATTTTTTAATAAATTGAATTAAATTCTTGTGTATTTGTAATTGAAAAGCAGCACAAAATGGAATGGAATATAAATACTGACACAATAACTTAAATGCTTTTTTACAAAACTTTATAAACGACACTAAAATACAATCTAAAATTCGATTTGACTGATTCTGACCTACGTGAGATGTGAACGTGAATAACTAAAGTAAGTGAGTGAGAGAATGAATGAATGAATAAGGACTGAGATCGGGAAATTCTTACACTCGTTTTTCATTAAAACTTTAATACTTTCAACACTGTTTTTATGATCAAGTAAAATAAGTAAAATATGTTGGTTATTATGTTTAATGGACACCAAGAAATAAGTCCAACGGAGAACATCAAATAATTATAAACTTTTTCCCATGTATAAGGACTGAAATCGAAAAATTCTTATAAAAACGTTTTCCATAAAAACTCTTAATCTACAAATTGTTTGCTTTTTTAAATAAGTTACCTTTGTAAATCATATCAGTTATTAATAAGTTATCAAATTAATATATTAATCTAATTAAAATTAGTGTGCGTACTAAAATCATTAAACATTTTCAACAAAACCCAACTTGGTCCTAACAAAATATTGCCAAATCATTTAAAGTTCCACCGTCAAACTTTTGCCAATTATAACAAAGAGTACTGGGAGAAGTTGTCCATTGATAAAAACCTGGCTCAGGTAGAAGACATGTTCCACATCATTTCTCTAAAGACAAAAATTAGAAAACATTTGTTAGAGGAGCTCGCAAGCTAATGAAGGAATTAGGAACATACAAGGCTCATAAAATTCCTGCAGGAACTTTGCCAAAAAATGAGAGGTAAAAGAGAGCACAGAAATTGTCGTGAAGTTTCTTAAAAAAAATATTCGTGCTACATAATGGATGACGAAAAAGTAGTTCTGGATGTTGAAGAAAATTTGGGAGCCAACAATAACTTCTTTCAATGCCAATTTTTATATCAATTACACGTTTTTCAAAAAAGGCTGTTTCTATTCATAAGACTTCATAATGTGTTCACTTATTTTTGGCCTGACTTGGCATCCTGTCACTATGGTACACAAGGCCTTAAGAAGTAAAAGAATAAATGTGGCATTTGTACCAAAGAGATGAAATTTCTCCAAACTGCTCGGAATAAAAACTAGTGGAGAGATAATTGAAGAGTACAAAAATATTGGTAGATTTTAAAACGAAGATGGACTACCTGTTGCAGCAAAATGACGGAAAGTACTATAAAAACGAAAGATTTCCGAAAATTTTTTCATTAGTGATTAAAACCATAATAATATTTATGTTACTCTACACCACTATTTTTGATTGGGGTTGTTATTGTAACAGTTGAAAAGAATAAGTACATTTATCAATTTTGTTTCACGTTATTGTTCAACTCCAGGCCAAGTAATCTGACATCCTCCATTGATTGGGTCCATAGATCTTCAGAGTGAGGTTGGATGGGACTGGCAGTTGAATAGATGTCGTGTATCATCTGGTCCTTGACCACATGCAGAACATAGGTTTGGGACGGGACGGTCAATACGTGTCAGAACTACTATTTTTCACCACGATAAAATCTGTTCATTGTCTGCAATAGGCGGTGGACGGCCTCCAAGCATGATATTCATACAGTAACTGGAACCCGCGGAATTTGAGGCGTCTCTGTGAATGTCCAAAGGATCTTGCACATATCTGTGTATGTTATGTTCGTATATACGAATAACCTTTCTTACATACCTCGGCAGTAACTCCAATTGGTGTAATATTGAAATTAGGATGGTTTCTCCGATGATATCCCAGAAGGAACTGCTTACTTAGCATTTCATTATGTTCCTATATTGGAAGGATCTTTGTTTCCTCATGTAGATGGTGAATTGAGTGATGGTGTCCACACTGGAGCAGCATAATTCGCCAATGGCCGACAAAACACCGGTTTTTCGTACTGGACTGATACGAAATTCTTCGGCCAAAAGCTGTCATCCCAGCAAAGGAGGAGAGAAGGTGGCTGGGGTGTTATGCGTTGCCATCTCTTTTAGGTATAACATTCGGCTCATAAACTTATGACTGACTGCCCACGTACAATTTTTGGCAAAATACAGGTCTCAGTTTTAAATGTATCCTAATAAAAAATGGTACTAGTATTATTTAGAACCAAGGACAATGCCTGGCCCAATAGGATGTGATTGGTTCATTATTTAATATTATTTTTATACGGGTTTAACATTATGTTTTCTGCATGTTACAAACATCAGCACAAACGCATAATATCCCAAACTCCTTGGTGGTGTAGGGTATTAAAAGGCAACATTTTTAGTATTACATAATCCAGGTATGACATATTTAATTTTTTTTAATCGTAATAATTTTAATTAAATAAAAATATTAAAACTGTAAGTTTAGTCGTATCGATTTTATTAACATCAATGTATGTTAAGAATTTTTCGATTTCACTCCTTATGTTGTTGTATTCAATATCAATAGAGTTACTTTTTTAGCCCATAAATGCCAAAACATACACACATATTCAAATACTTTATAAACTGTAACTTATTTACTTTTATAAAGATCTTGGACGCATTAAACTCTGGGCCACACTAAGAAACGTATCCACGACTCTTAAGTAAAAATATGCAAATTTTCTTGAAAAAAAGGTAAAAAATAACGAATGTTTAAACGAAAAAAAAACTGTTAAATAAAAACAACTAAAAACACTTAAAATTCATGCAAGTTCAATTTGTACTCATTCATTTATTCATTCACTCATTTAGTCACTCATTCGTATTCCTAAGTTTTTGCATTTTTCTTTTTAGTTTATCATTATTGTATTTATGGCTTTTTTAGTTGTATTGTTTATGTTTTATTTTCTTGTTTATTTTTATTATTTTTTTTACGTTTTTATTTATTTTTAAATATTTGTACCTTAAAGCATGAAAATAAATATTTTTATTGAGTTTTTTTTTCTTTATTTCCATTTTTTCCCATATTTCTCACAGTGATGTTGAAATTGGAGGAAAAACATTTTTCTTTCTTTAATGGATCCGTTATGAAGGAATTTATTATTGTTTCGAGTCTTTGCATAAATAAATATTATAAGTTTTGACAAATGTTTCAAATTACTTTTGTATATTCATTCATTTAAAATTAGATTTCGACTGGATCTGGTCAAAATCATACAGAGTTCAATGTTACCATTTAGTTAACGTTTCACCAAAAACTGGAAAAATAATTTAGTCAACTATTCTTGCTGTTGTATTGCACATATCGCTTAGAGGAAATTCTGCGAAATTTTTTGCCTGCTTTAAGGATAAAAGAATACAAACCAGGACAAGAACAACATGGAGAGATAATTTGTCAAGTATTTAAGTTAAGTCTTCAGTCAATAAGTTTCGAGACTGAATTAAAGCCTCATAGATTAATACAAGTGGTTCTACAGGCCGGGGTCCTCTTACTGCCCTTATTTAACTTCTTTCTCTCAAAACTGCCATCGTCCTCACGCAGAGTTGAGGTGATAACGAATGCAGACGATTGTACCATTACGGCGACGGGGCATAGGGTTTGGTAAATAATTATCTCTGCAAAAAATCAGAAGCTCTTCTCTCCATAACTTGAAAAATTAGTAAAGAAGTCAAGTAACGAAAACAAGGTTGTTTACCACCCAAAGTTATTGGAAGTAACATTTGACAGTCTATTTACCTCTTCAGCATATGCTACCATAATCATGCATAAATTTTGAAGTAGGAAGAAGACCCCCAAAACACAAGCCAGCAGGAATGATAACGAAAATTTATTAGTTACAAGTAAAACTCTTAGCCAGTCGGTGATGAACTATGCTGCTTCAGTATGGACTGCTTCCCTAAGTGGTGCACCATGATGATATATTAAAAGTAAGAGGCTACACCATTTACAGCAGTTCCATTTAAGATGGCAGATAAATATGGAGATAAATATTTTTACTGCATTATTATACAATCGGAGTCCCCACTGAAACATATAGAAAAGGATATCCAGATATATATGAACAGAGCATGTGGTAACACCACAATATTTTTTGTCTTCTTCCAATGAAACAATGGTCTTGGTTAGGTTTTTTGTTGTCATCTGATCCGATTTCAACAATTCATAATACAGGGCAGATATACGACCTTTGTTGTTTATTTGGCCAACTTAACCAACTTTTGTTTCCAATGTTATTAAACGGAATGGGAGAACTAAAGCCAAAAAATAGAACGCATTTTCAAAAGAGCATCAAACACATCCGGAAATATCAGTGCTTGGACTATTTGGTACGAAAAGTTAAAGTTCCTGACAGGAGTGCTGCTAAAAATTTGGTAGCCAAAAACTAAGCACGGGAAATTGAAGTTAAGTTTAATAAAATATTTTTGTTTCATAATGGATGCAAACACGTTTGTTCTGGCAGAAATTTTCACAACCTCCTGGTCAACAATTTTATATTGCAAATGCTCGAAGGAATGTTGAAGAAGAGTTTAGGATCCCAAAGCAGTCGAAATTTCCTAAAAAGTTATTATTATGCAAGGAAGTGGTAGAAGAACAATAATATGAGGCCAAATCCACAGAACCGATCGGAGCTAAGGC
This sequence comes from Cochliomyia hominivorax, assembly GCA_004302925.2. NCBI lineage: Eukaryota > Metazoa > Arthropoda > Insecta > Diptera > Calliphoridae > Cochliomyia > Cochliomyia hominivorax. Next base: position 51,008,771 of record PYHX02000413.1, read on the forward strand.
CAATGAGGAGATATTGTGCTCTTGTTAAAAGAGAATTGAAGAGTGCAAAAAAGGTGTTCAAAAGTGAGGTAGATTTTAAATGGAGATAGACTAACTATTCGAACACAGAAGGGTTTACGAAATTCAAAATTCATTAAATTCTTATGGTTGTATTCATTCGATTATGTTGGGTTGAGAAGTTGGGTTATTTTAATATTATTTTTAATATTATCTTTTGCCCATTGTCATTTCCCGGCTAGTGCGATTCGGATCACAATCGTGGTCCGTTGATTTAAATTTTGAAATAATTTAAATAAAAATAGAATAATTTGTAAATTTTAGCAAAACGGGCTTATGGGCAATATGAAAATATGATGCAAACATTGATAATAGGACGAGCCCAACAGTTGAGTCAACGATAATATTTTCATATAAAAATAATAATTTTTACGTTTAAAAGATTCGATTGTTTCATGAAATAATCTAATTAAGTTTTTTTGAACCGTATTCTTTCTTCTTTTTGGAAGGCAAGGGCTTACTAAAAACAAAACTATAATAGTTTTAGGAGATGTCAAGCTTCTGGAGATGTCATGCTCTTGGAATACAATTCAAATTAAAAAAATCTAAAACATAGAATTCTTACGAGCTTTTAATTCATCTTGAGTGAGTTTTTAATAATTTTGCATTGTGTAACATACATTTCAGAAAATGATCTCATACCTTTGTTGAAGAAAGATCGGATGTAAAAAAAATCAAGATATTCTCTTTAAAAAATGTATACAATTTTCGTATTCCATTGCGAATATACTTTTGCTTAATTGCTATTTCGTTTAGTATTTCTGTATTAACCTTAAAACTTTTGAAGTTCACTGTGCCTTAGATGCAAAAGGTATAGATATGGAATTGTTGTGCATGGATTCGTATTATAAACAATAATATATATATATTTTGCTCCCACTTATGTCAAGTGATAAATACTGCAAACGATTTGTTATTTTTACCACCCATGATTTGTTGTTACTGGTTGTGAGTAGAGAAAAAAATGCATCTCTTTGTTACACAGTGTCCATATGGATTAGTATGAAGTCCAATAAAGTTTTTTGTTTTTTTTATGTCGATCATATTTTAAAACGTAGTTATGAATAACTAAATAACTAAAAACAATAAAAAAACAAGTATGAAAGTTATAGACTGTTGAGAGCGACTATATAACGCTCTAAACTATAATGTAATTTATAAATAATTCTTTTTGTGTTTATAAAATACTTTTAGTCCTGGTCCCATCTAATATTGGCCAGATCATCCTGGTGAGCAGACAAGTTTGTTTCATTATTCCATTATGTGCTGTGTTATAGCATAGAGTCTACCCAGACCAGCGCAATGTTCGAATGTTGTAGTGTAGAAACCTGTTAGGGACCTGATCATGGCCTTGTTATCGGTAAAAATAACGATATATCGATCGAATATCCTATAATGCCTCAGCCAATTAAATACTCTCTAGATAGCTGCGTTCTCAGCCTGCAGTATGCTACATTTTTTGGGAAGTCTGAAAGACATCAGAATGTTAAATTCCCGAATGAGGACACCTCCTTCAACTTTCTCTATATTTTTAGGGATATCAGTGTAGATGTTTATTACATTTTATTATTCAGATGAATGGGATGTAGTAATCAAAGAGTTGTGGAGTAGTATTGGTTAATCTCAGAACGTTCGTTCCTATACGTTCCATTTCCCATGTCATAAAGCCTTATATCCATTTGAAAAGCAAAATTTATAGTTTAAAATTTATTTTTCTGGTTGATTTGGACCTCAGAGCTGTAGTTGATAACAGCTCCATTTTACAAAGGACTGAGTCAAATTTCGAGAGGTTTTTTAATTATCTATTAATCCGATTCAAATAATTTTTGCTATGATGTTCATCATCAATCTGTTATGCTTAAAATCTATCGTTAATTAATTACAGAAAAATTAAGAAAATAATTTCATCGCAATTTTGACTTTGTCTCAAATATCGGTCTATATCTATACTAACAAGTTATCTAGCCAAATTCCATTGAATTCAGGTATTTAGTCTGACGGAAGGATCGATAGATATAGATAAATTGTTCCCAGATTTTTACTTTATGCAATTAGTTCAAATTATGGGATCTTAGAAGATTCCATTCTTCAGCAATTGCTGTGGTGGAGGTTATAAAGGATTTACTATGGCATTTCATCTGACTCAATTCATAGAAGAATTTGTGAAAAACATTAAAAAAACAACGTAACCGATGTGGCCAACTCTAGGAGGTCACCGAATATGCGTTTGACTAGAAAGGGGCCTGTTCTCCATGTGACTCGATGAAGTAGCTTTAAAAGTATTTGCGAGTTCATTGCTATTAAAGTACAGACTTTTATTTCAAAGCGTTACAAACCTCACATCAAGCCCAAAACACTTATGTTCATGTAGAGTATAACAATATTAAATTTATGTTTATTGAATATAAGTTATGTCCGTCTCAATATCCGACAGATACATGGACGGACATTTGGTTGGTTGGTCAAACAATAAGTGTACATAACATAAATTCATGAACCAGCCTGTCTGTCCGTCTCTCTAACTAACTGCCCGTCTTAATGTGGAACAAGTATGTACTGATTTTTTTTGTTTTTTTTTTTTTTTTTGTTTTTTGATACTCAAATCTCGTCGTCTGACAATGTTTATGAAATGCAAACAAATCGATTTCATTTGTGTGTCAGTAGTAACAAACAAGACAAAATTGTATAATTTTACATGATTTATGTCTTAATCGTGGTATAAATGTTTTCAATTTCGGCCCTTTGATTGTAACTGATTGACACTGTTGTTAAATGTTTTTGTGTTTTTCAGTCTTTTTGCTTAATTTCTTTGTTTTGCATTTATTTTGGTAACATTTTTTATTGTTGTTGTAATTTTAAGTGTAACAATGTAAGTTTCTAATGTTGTAAAGTCATTTGTTTACAGAATATTTTGAAAATGATTAAAATTGAAAGTATGTTTTTTTATAGCATAAAATCCATTATTTATATGAGCAGGAGATTATGTTTTAGAAACATTAGATTTTTTAAAAAATTGGACTTGAAAGAAACATGTTTTAAAGGGGAAAACAAATTGTGAAAGATTGTGAATGGATTAGATTGGTTTTCGTGATTCAGAATTATGCAAATTTCTATTGGCCAAAATTTTAAATAATTTATAATTAAAAAGATTCCTCAGTTATGGAAATTTTCATAGGTCAGGTTTAAATAATAAAATTAATTTATTTGAATCACAATACAAAGTTTTATGTTTTATATTTATATATATAAGCGAATCTGTGTTTGGGTATTATATATAGCTACTAGACCAGTTTTTCTGAAATTTTCACAGAATGATCACCATATAAGTAGCATCAGCTATTCAAAATTGTAAAATGACCAGGGGAGAGGTTGGCCCTATACAGAGCAAATTTTGATCATCGAGTATCTAAAGAACTATAACAGCGAGAATTTTCGAATTTACTCTCAACCACTTTATTAAGAAATAAAGGACAAATAGGATAAGGGGGAGAGTTAGTCTTCATACAAAGAAAATTTTAAATAATTGAATATCAAAAAAACCACTATACCGAGAATTTTCACATTTGGTCCCAATAAATATTTCAAGTTACTCTTTTACTGGACAGAATTAAGTGCGGTTGGCCCATGGAAAAAGGTGTCTCCCATACAAAGAATGAGCATTTTCTTCGAATATCCAAAGAATTATAAATGCAATAGTTCTTAAATTCGACTCTAATCACTTTCATAAGAATTTGTTTCACTGATCAAAATAAAGGACTAAACAAAATTTTCTCGAGGAGTTGTTTTCTGGACAGAGATACTACTATCTTTGTCCAGAATATCTGAAGAATTATTACAGCGTAAACATTTCAATTCGATCATATTCTTATTGTATGATTTTCATAATACATGTTGCGATTTTTTAAAATGTTTCTGAATCAAGGATGGAGTAGATTTTTTTGCAGCAAAGCGCATCCGATAAAAGTTAGTAATTCAACATTCTAAAAAAATTTAAAATTTGTAAAAAATTTGTGTCAAATCTTTTTTGGGTTGTTTTAGGTATCCTAGAACTAAAGACAAATTTTAACATGTTTTCACATTTAAGGAGAAAGATCGAAAAATTCTTAACAAACATATATGTTAATAAAAACAAACCACTATTTTTAAAGTTATATGTATTTGATTGGAATTGTTAATACAATTTACAAAAAAAAGATATTTTTATACTTTTAATCACTAGTGAGGAAAATTGTTCGCCTACGTCGAAACTGCAATACCTTTCATCGCAAATGTGTGACAAGTATACATTTACAAACTCATACAATACAATCAATACACTCACAAACGCATATATGAAGTTTTTCTTATATATAAGAAAGAAACCTATATAGCACTTATTATGCTGAACCGATTTTGGATTGGAATGGTACCAGTATGTTGATATTGTGACAAATTTTCTTTTCCAATTTTACGAAAACTTTTTGCTTGAGATTGTTTTAGATATCGGAAATATTGGAGATTGTCTTAGATATCGGTCTATATCTCTTAACATATTGAACCGATTTTGCTTGTTTTGAAAATTCTCAGAATAATGTTAATATTCATTAAGCTCTATCAATAATTGCAGATGTGAACGTACCAACAACAGAGAGACAGACGGACGGCAGACAGAAGGACATAACTAAATTTACTTATATTTGGATTTGGAACAAGATTATATATATACTATGGGGTTTTAGCGCTACACACATAATGAAAATGTTAACATATTCTCTTCCCCACTTGTAGTAGTGGAGGGTATAAAAAGATCAAATTATACTTGGATTAAAAGTTTTAACGAAAAATGTGTTTTAGGAATTTTGCGATCTCACTCCTTATATTAATTTGCTAATTTTAATAAGGCACTTCTCATGACAATAACAAGTTAACAGGCAAAATTTTTTTGACAGTCTGACAGACAAACAGGCAGATAAATATATCGAAAAGAACGATTCTGTTAATTAAAATTCAGTATTTTACTAGTAAAACGTTGTCTACACACTAAAGCTAAGTTAATACGATTTGGTCTTTATTTTATTTTTCGAATGATACGTTTACGAATGCCAAAGAAATAAATTATGAAATATTCATAAAGCTTTAAGGGTTTAATTAGCGCACCTACACTGCAAGTAAAAAACTACATGCTGGCACTGCTAAAATCGATGAGAGAAAAACACGCAGCATAACCTCTTGAGTCAGGAAATTTAATTACGTGAATGAGTGTTTTAATTGTTGTGTGGCACTAAGAATGGACTATCGAATAACATAAATTTTTGGACCAAATTAAATTATAAGTATCTGTACGTTAAAAACATAATTTGAGAAATCAAGTAAAAATGCCATAGTCGGTCCAGCTCGACTATGTAATACCCATGGTACAATGTATTGTATAGTCGGACTTGTTGTTTATACATTTTAAAATATTTTTTTCATTAAAATTGTATGGGAATTAGAAAAAACTATGGACTAACCTTCGTATAATTCCGCTTTTCGTTTTGGCTTATATTTATATTTTTATTCAATAATTTTACAATTCCCATCCTCGTGTAAATTAACACATCGTTCCCCCATTTCGGGGCAACATTTGTAATCATAACCAATTTCAATAGTCAATGTCCCAAATTAATAATTCGTGTCATTTACGATAATTTTACTGGAATTCTAGAGATACATAAGTGGTTTTAATTGCCATTATTATGTGTAAAGAATTAAATGGTGCGTATACTTAATATTCTTATTTTATATAAATCATTTGTAACTATGTTCCACATTAGTTCCAAAAAATTTTTTCATAATTTTTTAAGATTGGAACTGCTAAAAATTTTTTAAATGGTTAAAACAAATTCACGAAGAAATAATTTAAGAATGATATAGTGATTTCACCTTAAATGCTGTATCATATAATACCCTAAACTAAGAGTTATAAAAAGTTATTCACCGATCCTATAAAATATACATTTAAAATACTTTCATGTATCCACTTTTGAGGAGATTTCAGCTACAGGAAAATATATACCGATCTTTGCAAAAATCTTAATCATACGAATTATAATAACCGCATTACCATTTTTTCGAAATATAATAACCATTTTTTCGGCAAGCGAATTTGTACCGATACAAAACTTAGTTGTAAAATCTTAATGTGTGTGAATCTTATGGTATTAAAATCCCTTTCCAGGAAAACTTTTTTTCAAGATATCACTAAAATTCTAACCTCTAAATTTTTCACAATATCTCTATTGGACGGCTTGTCGGACAGACCAATGAATATTGTTAAATCGATTATGAAAATTATTTTGTATGTTGTAAACATCAACAGAAACGCATAATAACCCACAATCGCTCATCTGTGATGGTGTAGGGTATAATTACATTTATAATAAACTTTAAGAAAATTCAAACTAATAATTACGTTATATAAACATGAGCTTAAGTCAGATAATTAAGAAATTTCCATTTTTCCATAATAGAAACATCCAAAATTTTAAATGTTCAATATTTTGATTTCATTGAAATGATCCCTCTGCCACTATAAAGGGCGTACGGCAGAAAATTCTGCTATTAAAAAAAGTACATACCCGAGATGAGGAAAGTAACATATTCTAACTCACACCAGTAGATCTGACATCTCTTAGTCGTAAATATAATTCATAAGTAGACGTTAAGACGTTAATTTGTTGGTTGTTTAGGAACTGATTTGGAAAAAATACACTTTTCTATAAGGTAAGATCGAAAAATTCTTAACACACATATATAATAATAAAAACGGAACCACTAATCTGACAGTTTTAATTTTTATTATAACAATTTAGAAATAAAAATTTTGTAGAATTAATCACTAATGATGAAATTTTGAACCATTCTCGGAAACCTCCAGTTAACGTTATTATATATCTCCGTATAAAACTTGGCATATTTTTGGACACCTTTTTCATGTTCTTTAAGTTTCTTTAAACAAAAGCTTAATGTCTCTCCATTGGCCTTAGCTGCGGGCAGTTTGGAGAAATAACACAGCCAATTCAAGCCAAAAATAAATGAACACATTTAAAGGTCTTACAAATGAAAGCAGCATTTTTTGTAAACACTCCTTGATGTGAATTAAATAATGATTTGCTTCTTTTGACGTAACTGCATATTGCTTGTCATATAAAGAACTTTTTGCGAAAATATGACTAATTTTAGGTCTTAAACTTTTCTTCAACATTCTCTCGAGCATCAGTAACATAAAGCTTTTGTCTAGGAATCTGCGGTAAATCTGGAAGAATTTACGTTTTGTCATTAATTACGAAGCCAGAATATTTTTTAGAAAACTTTAATGGAATTTCCATTTTTGGCTTCTAAATTTTTGACAGCATTCCTGTCAGGAGCTTTTTGAGACTTATATGTTTTCAAGCCCGTATTAGCTTTAACTTTTCGTACCAAATAGTCCGAGCATTGAGCCTACCGGACCGCTCTACCACCAGATGTGTTGGGAGTTTTTTTGAAAATGCTTTCAACCTTTTGGCTTTAGAAACAATCTTTACCAAGCTTCAAGGCAGACTTTTGAATGTTTAGACCACTTTTTGTAGGACCAAATGGGTTTTGTTGAAAATATTTAATGATTTTAGTACGCATATGATTATATATTATATGATCACTCATTTTAATAGGATTAACTATATATTCATTTGTTTGATATTTAACGTAATAACTGACATATTTAAAAAAAGTAACATGATCAAAAATCAAATAATACTTGAGTTAGAAAGTTTAATGAAAACGTGTGTTAAGAATTTTTCGATCTTAATACTTCACCAGTTTAGTAATTTGAAACTTTAGAAATTGCAAGATTATAAAAATCATATGAATATTAATTTATCCGATTATTATTTATTGAACTTTGGGTATCATCTTAATTCACCTAAAATTTTCACATTACAAGAAGATACTTTTGTAAACGTTTATTTTTGGCAAAATTAACGTCTCCTCTATAATTTTCTTTGCATAAATTTATATTAAATAACAACAAAAAAATTTAAAGATGATTGCAACAATTTCTATTTTTTCTTTTTTTTTTGGGAAAAATAGGAAATATTAACATAATCATAAAGTTGGGCACCCGAGTACATTAAAATGAAAATAGCATTTTACTTAAAGTTCATACAATTTAATATTATTAAGTAACAGCAATTTTAGAAGTAAAGAAAAACATTATTCGATAATAGAAAAAAATAATAATGAAATAAAGAAATGCAATATAATCAGTTTTACATCACATACCAATAATTTCTTTAACCCCTCGGATTGTATATAAAATTACAACAATAACAAAATCATGGTACGACAAATGAAATGGAACTATAAAAGGTTTATTATAATATATTTGTATGTGTATATATAAATTGTATATATGTATATAAGTATATAGAGAAAAACTATCAAAATTATATTTTCAACATTTTTAGAAGAAAAGAAAAACACTGTTATGTTTTATTTTAAATATGTTTACATGTTTTAAAGGGTGTTGCGTTTGAATGTAAAATTGGATAAGTTAGAATGTTATATTCGGCTATATCACAAGTACATGTGAAGTAAATTCCCACATATACATACACACTTACAAACAAGTATACTGTACAACACGGAAACACTTAGTGAGTCATTAAGTTATTTACATTAAGCTTAAATTATGACAAAATTATATTATTATCTTTCGATTTATAAATGATAATAATATCTATCAAATTTATTGAAGACATTTATAAATTCAGACTTTTAAAGTGGTCGTCTAGTGTTCATTGGACGGCTTATCGGACAGAGAAATGAATATTGTTAAATCGATTATGAAAGTGATTCTGCATGTTACAAACAGTGGTACAAACGCATAATAACCCAACCACCTGGGGTGGTGTAGGGTATAATTACATTATCTAGTTTTAAATTAAAAATTTATACTTAAACCTTCCGAATTCAAATTAAAAAGTATATTCTATGTTGGTCTTTATCCATTAATGTATTAAAACGAATTTGCAGTTTTGGAAGAGGACAATTTTCAGGATTATGACATATACTTAGGCCATTAAGGTCTGTAAATTTTTGTGGATATGAACTTGCCGAAAACAGGCAGACAAACATAGATATAGCGACTCAGATTTTTACATGATGTCAGAATATACATACTTTATGGAATCTTTGATGATTCCTTCACCACAAATAGTAGTGGAGAGTATAAAAATCTGTTGTTATCACGCTTGATTCTGACATGCTCCCTTTTTAAAATCCACAAAATCCATTCGGTTCATAATAAAGTTATATAACGATATCAAAGTCAACCAAAGGAAGACCTATGAGAGATCTTTTTAAACACAAACACTGACGGAAGGACAACTATATCCATTCAGATTTTGATTAGAGTCAAAAATATATAGTTATGGAGTCTTAAATCATTATTTCATGGTATTAAGTATGGAATGTCATATGTGTTTTCGTTTTTTGATGCACAAATCTATATATACATGAATCTGTGTTTGTTTGATTGGGAGTTATACAGAGGTAAACTACAGAATCGATATTGTTGATCAAAGGGATCAAAGGGAGAGGTACCCCAGATACGCAGACAATATTAATTGTCAAATATCTAAAGAACTGTTAAAGAGAAAGTTTTAAAATTCAGCCTCAATCAATTTTTAAGGAACTGTGGGACCGTTTGGATAGGAGGGCGAATATTTATAATCGAATATCTAAAGAACTATTGAAGTGAAAGAATTGATTACCAAAGGGAGAGAGCGTGACTCCATACAAATCAAATATATATTAAAAAATATGTAAAGACTTATTGAATATGATTTAAGAGGAGAATTTTCGTGCAACAAAGCACAACGGGTAAAAGCTATTTGACATCTAAAATCTAGAAATCCCATTTTTATCTAGATGGTTTACAGTTATACTTGTTCATCCGGACAAGCCGATTGTTGAATTTTTGGTTTTGTTCTCAAAAATCAACTTCGCTTTTGCTTCATGATTTGAGGATGTCTTTGTGACTTTTTTTTCTTTTTCGTTTAATCATAGGTTGACTAGTATGTTTTGGATGGAAGTCAGAAGAATGTACTCGAATAAAGATTCTTTATCATTTTAGCGTTTATTTAGTTAATCCAAAATGAGATAGGTTCTATCATAAAGCAGCTTTTGTTATCGGCGCCGGAGGGGATCTTTTTATTATGAATTTCAATTGGGAAAAGCTTATTTAAAAATAAAGTGATGAAGTGATTATTTAAAAATAAAGTCATGAAATTCCACACAAAAATGATTTCTTAATAGCAAAGTATTTTAGACTAAAACATTTTTGAAAGAGTACGGAAGTGGGTTTACCTTGCTTCATCAACGATTCCATTATGGACTTTAAAGAGATATTTGTTGTCTGAATTTTAGTTTGTAGATTTTAAATTATATTTAGGCCAAATGTAAATACTTGATCCATTAGTTTTATGTGTTTAAAATCATTTTGCGGGAAGACATTTGTGTAGGACCACCTTTAGCATTGAACCGATCACCTCCAACTGTAATGGGTGTCGTTCATTACGTTCTTTACATCATAAACATCTACAAAATACTTCAAACATATGTTGTGGTGTAAAGAATTTATAAGAAACATTTAGATTCAGGCTTTTCCTTGGGATCATAATGTCGATATTGTAACAATCCCTTCGAGATCCTTTCAGTTGTGGCGAAAAAGCACCTTATTTCACTTAGAAAAATAATTGCAAATTGATTTGATTTCAATTTTAAAATTATAAAATAATAAAATGAAGAAAGAAAAATCCCCAAATTAACACCTCTTAAACGAAATCTCATTAACAAATCAACATATAACATAAAATGTTAGTCTTTCAAGGAAAATTACAAAATTATGGCATCAACACCCGCAAGTGTAAAACTGAAAACAACTACAACTACAAAAACACCGAAAACTGATGAAAAACTACCAAAAAATAAAAAAAAACAATAGAAAAAGAAGAAACAACATTTTATAGATGTTTAGGCTATAATCGCATTAAAAATAGCGCAAGCATAAATAATATCTGATGTGGTGAAGTCCAACCACAAAAAAGGAGAAGAAAAACTTAGTAAGAAAGTTATGAACGGTTAAGAGTGATTGAATTATACACTACTTTATTACACTAAAATTTACTGTTATATGGGACATTTGATCAAATTTCGGAAAACGGTCTTAAATGAAAATTGAAATTTTTTTTAGAGTCTTAAGAAATTTGAATCTGTCTTTTTAACTTTAAAAGTGATGATTTTCCATAAAATTAGTTCACGTTTAAGAGTTTTATAAGCTTCAGCCCGTTTTCAGAGAAAGGGACCTTATATGGCGGCTATGGCAAAACATGGACTCTTATTAGTCTCAGTTTCGCGATTTGAAGACGGTTATAAAAATTATTGTGTCGCATTTTAATTAAGTTTGTCCAAATTAAAGACTTTTATATCAAAATCATTTTCTGGAAAGGGGCCTTATATAGGCGCTATAGCAAAACCTGGTCAAATTAAAAACAGATATTCAAAACAGTTATAAAAATTATTCTACAGAATTTTATCTACAGAATTGTTTTATATATAAAAGAGTTTTATAAGCTTACAACCGCATGTCGGGAGTTATATCGAATAATGGCCTAAGGACAATATATTTTTTATTGATTTAATATCAAAATAAAGATATTTGGAAAAATTTAGAAAAATAATATTAAATATTGTGACAGATATATGATACACAGATTTTGTGGTGCATCAAAATTTTGCATATTATATAACTTTTTTCCACTGATCCGACTTTGATGATTATTTGTACGAAAAGGATATACGTATAGAAGTATATCATAGTTCAATCCTGTCTAAATCCAATCAAGGATATGGAAATCTGGATTTTAGAAAAATTCTATTTCGGAATTTTAAGGTTGTCTCAAAAATCGGTCAATACATTTTTAAAAGACCGTTATAGCTGGTTTTGAACTGAAAAATAATAAACAATGTGGCCATACTTTATTGAATTTGGACAATTGTTTTATGCTTGAGTATGTAGACAGATGGACATAACTAAATCTCGGTTTTTGAATTGATGGTGTCTTAGATGATTCCTTCTTAACGTTACACACGGAATAACAAAGTTAAAATACCCCCATCATCACTTGTGGTGCTGAAGGGTATACAAGTCTCTTACCCCCCTTAAACTGTATAAAGAGATTGAAAGGCAACAATTGCGGTTGCAACTATAGCATGAACAACAACTAACGACAACAACTAAAAACCGCAAAAATAAAACTAAAATTTCAAAAAAAAAAAAAGTTTTACATTTTGTTTATTGAAAAAAAAAAAAAAAAATAACAAAATACAAAAATGATGTAAAATAATAGATAAATCATGCAAGTCAAACTTTGGCAATTTTTCAGTTCAGTTTTTTTCTTTTTTTTGCTTTAGTTGTTGTTTTTTTGTTTCGTTTATTATTACAAAAACCAAAAATTTCACCCCTACGGTAATGTGAAATCAAAATTTAACGAAATTTGATTTCTTTTTAGGCGCATAAAATATTTCATATAATGTATCAATGTATTTATTTAATACATACATATGTACATAGATATTGTATATGATATTGTATATAATATAAATGGTTATTTACAAAAATACATATATAATAAATAGATTTTTTTGAATAAATTCACTTCAAAATTTAAAATTTATATTTTAGTAAATGTCTTCTGTTGAAATTGAAAAAAAATATGATGAATTGGTAATGAGACCCATTAATTTTATGATAAAGTGTGATACTAAATAAATGTGAATAGAAATTGTAGTCAGTTTTAATAAATTAATTATGAATTTAAATCACCAATTAAGTGTTAGTTGAAAACAAGTTAAGGTGTTAATTTCGGCCGCGCCGAATTTTCTATACCTTTCATCTTTGTTATACAGATTTTTTTAAGCAACGGACTTAATATTTAACGTTAAGTCTCTGTTATAAATAGGCTTTCATAATATCATCACTTGTAGAAGAAGGAGAAAATGACAGCCGTTTAAAGGGTCAACATAGATTCCCTAGAGCACTCAATATGTATGTAAAATTTTTTTAATTTTAGCTTTCACTAAAACAATTTTAGTACAAATATATAAGAGTAATTAATAAGTATTTATGAGCCGTTTTCAAAACTTAAAAAAATCAAAATTTAATAAAAAATGGCTATTTTTCTGCATCAAAATTTTGTCCCATAGGAGGTTTAAAATATCTGAAAATGCTTTTTTAACTCGGAAACTCGGAAGGACCTCAAAGATTCTCCCAATTATATCCGATCTGCAAGTACAAAATTATGTCTCTAGCTTAAATAGAACGCTCATAATGGCGAAAACATTACTTTGCCATACATTGTTATTGTTTTCAATACGATATCCAACAACAACCACAAGGAAAATAAAGAGTTTTTATTATTTCGGCTATTTATGAACCGATTTGAAAATTAAAAATAAATAAATTAATTAATTAAAACAAAATCGAGAAAAAAATAGTAATTTTTCTACGTGGCAACTAGGTCCGTAGCTGCCCCAGGAGCCTCAGAATAAGTTTTTGCCCATATTTCGGAAACTAATACACCAATCGAATTTGCGTTTTCAAATGAAAAATCCACAAAAATACTTCTGACCCATTAGTAAAAAGATTGAATTTCTAGCAATAATAGAATGACCAAAATCTCAAAAACATTATTTTAAACGTTGTTATTGTTTTCCTATAGTTATAAACTACAACAACAACCACATGGGACGTGGTGGTTTATGAACCGATTTTGAAAAATGTAAAAGATTCAATTTCGGAAAAATATTGTAATCAATCAGTGCCATATCCAAGTCCATAGCTTCACTTATTTTTGGCCTAACTTTTCATCCTGTCACTTTGGTAGACAAGCTCTTGAGAGGTACAAGAACCAAAAGAAGAAATCCCAAAAAACTGCCCGGAGCAAAGACCAGAGAAGAGATATTGGGCTCTTGTTAGAAGAGAATTGAAGAGCACAAAAAATATGTCCAAAAGTGTAGAATATTTTAAATGGAGATGGACCTGTGATGGACCAATATATTTCATCGTCGTCCAAAAAAATAATATTGGATCAATTGAAAAAAAATCTGTGATAAAATATTTAAAATATTGATATTGGGAGCTCTTTTGATAATGCTTTCTATTTGTTTTTAATGGGCCACATGATATTTTTACAGCCAAAAGTATAAAAAGCTATTTTCAAAAGAGCTACCAACATATCCGATAAAAAAGCTGCCAAGTTAACTTAGAGCTCAGACTATATCAACCAGGTTTTATATGAAGGGACAAGTTCTCCCCGTATAGAGTAATAATATTTTTGTATGAACAACTTAGGTTCTATTGAAAATATTAGATAATTTTATTGCGCACTTTCTTCTAGTCACCCAATTTAATCAGATTAACAGATTTCATTTGTTTGACATTAAACATGATAACTGACATGTTTTACAAAGGTAACTAAAAAAAGTAAGAATGCTATATTCGGCTATGCCGAATCTTCTATACCCTCCACTACAAATTCGTGTGAAGTTAATACGTTAGGTTTCGTAGATATACATATACTCACACATACACTCACAAATGTATATAGTATATAACTATAAAGTAGTTATAATTTTGGTTATAACTTTTTTTCTACTGAACTGGCTTTTTTCTTCTAGGCCAAATTTCATTAAATTCCGTCAATTTTTGTGGATGTGAGCAGACAGAGAGATTGACGAAAATCGACTGAGATTTTGATTTGATGCAATAATATATATACATTGTTGGTTCTGAGATGATTGCTTCTTGGCGTCACAAGGCCATCACAAGTGGTGAAAAAAATATCAACTAGTACTTAGGTTAAAGTTTTAATAAAAAACTTGTGTTAAGAATTTTTCGATCCCACTCCATATCTCATGTAAGCATATATTTTGAAGGTATCATCAAGGGCAATAAGAAGGTGATTTTGTTTTTAAATTAAATAAGAAACAAAATTTTAAGCTAGAATTGTGGCTGACATACATCAGTGTTTTTAGGATTTACTTAAACAGTTATTAAGAATTAAAAATTTATTGTCATAAATTTTTCACATAAATTGCAGAGCTGTTAACATTAAATATTAATAAATTCCCATGAAATCTCATTAATTATAAATATTGACATTTTATTACTTCTATAACATTTTCCAATTAAATCGATTTAATTATGCATAACTTATGCTTGATCTACTGTAACGACCATAAACTTATTAAAAACACTTAAATTCAAACACACACACACACATACTAACATACTCGTTTTCGAACCCAAAATTCATGGTTGACTTTTATGATTGAAGAAAAATAATTGCAAATATAATTTTGAGTTCAAGGTAAATTTTATTTTAGTTTTTCTGGCGTATTATGCATTTGTGCTGATGTTTGTAACATACAGATAAAATGGTGTTATAGCCATCTTTAAGTATACCGTTTAATTCAGCATCACTTTTTCAGTCGATTTAACGATGGCCATCCGTCTGTCTGTTCATCAGGCTGTCCATATAAAATTTATGAAAGATCGCAATAAAAATATCACGATGAAATTTGGTATATATTATTTTGGCTTAAGGATGAAGCCTGAGTCCTTGTTCGGTCCAGTATTTCAGGTATCTCCCAGAAAAATAAATTTTAAAATGCACAAATTTAACAAAAATCTTAGTGTTACAATAATGTACTGCACACTTAAGAATAAATCAGAAAATGAAACTATACGAGGATCGTTCATTAATTTTCATAACTAATTTTTGGCCTTAAGACAATGCTGTTGAAATTGGTTATGATGAATCCTTTATTACATCTACCTCTCATACAAATGTTCCTCTGGAATGGGGTTTCAAAATCACAAACGTCCTTAATGTTAAGCGATTTTAATGAAATTTAGCACAAATTAGTCTTATAAAATTCCTTAACGGTGTGTCAAATTTTACGATGATCGGTCCATTATTTCTCATAGGTCCCATACAAACTCTTACTCTAACATTATCTTCAAGGACATAAATCTCTCATAAACGTTGATATCGTTAAAATAATTGGTGAAATCAAGACCAACGTAAGCAAAAATCCATGTGAAAAGTTCGGTCGAGAGTCGGTCCGAGAAATCAAGACCAACGTAAGCAAAAATCGATGTGAAAAGTTCGGTCGAGAGTCGGTCGGTTATTTCTTCTAGCTCCCATATAACCTTTCTTTTAGAACGCACTAATTCCACATGGAAGTTAGTGCCAGTATAATATGTTGCACTCTCAAAAAAATTTTTAATAAAATTTCTTTATACGAGGGTAGTTCATTTATTTTCGGTAGATTCCACTTATAACCAACAATGTGATGAAGAGTACTAAATAGTCGGGCTTGACCGACTATAACTTCCTACTTGTTTTATTTTATTAAAAAAAGAAAACATTCACTAATTTTTATGTAGCAGCAACAGCAACAGCAACAGCAGCAAAATGTTTGTGTCACTTTGAATGTGTTAAAATTTTCTAATGAGTTTCTATGTTTTCTGTTTAAACGTATTAAAGATAAAATAAATATTTTTCTATTTTTTTTTTTTGTATTTTTCTGAAATAAAGTCACATCCTGTCATATTTGTTTGTATTTTTATTGCTACAAATAAGTTTTATTTATAGTAACACATGTACCTGTCATGTTCTTTGTCAGTTGCAACACACACTCTTACACATATTCACACTTACACATACAACTAATGAATATCAATTTTAAAATTGTTGAATACTTTTTTTTCTTGTAGTGTAAAATTACAGTTTTAACATTTATTTGATGTCAACCGTCTTTTTTTATAAAAATAAAAAAATTAAATTGAGATGGTTTTAAGCATTATGATGAGACATGTTGCATGGACCGGTTTTAATAAGAAAATATTTTTATAAATATTTATTTACATGTGTGGTCATTTCATATTATAAGAAATTGGAAGGAAATTAAATCTTTATGTATATAAAAATTTGAATGTGAAATTTACTGAAAATTTAGTAATAAAATTTTTCATATTCATATGGATGTATATTTGGTCATAATCTTTCTTTTACTCTCTTCCCTCCACCACCTGAAGTGATGATGAGGACATATTAAGTTTGTCATTCCGTGCAAAAGGTATATATATTAAAATTTGAGTCGATTTAGTTATGTCCGTCTATTTGTCTATTGCTGGTACGCTAAATTTGACCTATGAATTTGTTGTCCTAAAAAGTTTTCTATTTTAAACAGGCAAAATCAGTTTACTGAAAAAAATGTTATATGCCGATATCTTGGTCAATCTCCTAAAACTAGAAAATTTGAGCAGCGATTAAATTTTCATGAAATTTGACAAACCTTTAATGAAAAACGGGAGGTACATCTCCCTTACAAACGAAAGTTCTTTTTTGATAATTTTTATGTTGTCTCAGATATCGGTTTATAACCTTTTTTGCAAATAAGTCGATGTAGTAAGAAACAGCTTAAGAAAATATTAAACAATATGAGTAAACTTGATTAAATTCCAACAATAAATATTTCCAACAGACAGATGTACACTTAATGAGGTCTTAGAAGATTCCTTCTTTACGTTACACACGGAATGACAAAGTTAATATACCCTCATCACCACTTATGGTGGCGAAGGGTTTAATATTAAATATATGAAATTTAGTATGCATAAAATTGGTACCATATATTATATATGTATATGTCCCGATTTTTGTCAAATTAGATTTATATATTAAAAGTAGTTTAAATAACAATAATTAAAATTTTAATAAAACTGTTAACTGAAAAACTATTTAAGTTACAAGCCATTAGTAACATAAATTCAAGGTACTTAGAGTAAAAATTGTGCTGAATTACAATAGGATTGAAAGTTTAAAAAGCTTTAAACTTATAGCACAGTATGGGTCGAATTAAAACATATATTAAAGGCAGAGAAATAATTATGCCGAATTTCGCAATATTTTGGATTTAATCAGGGTTTTGCGGCCAGTGATGTTGTTTCCTTAACAAGAATCAAAAAAACATATAGATCGTTTTAGTTTCATTTTTCACTATGCTGTATGAAAATTTATGCATTTTTTATACGAAATGGACTAAAGCATTCATCGAAGTTGGTTAAAGATTACTTTTTCTTAATGGAATTCTCGCTTTGCATTGAATTTACAGTCCATTAATTAAGTGATTAATTCTATAGAAATATTTTGGACATTTAAAAATGGACACTTGAACACTTCAAAGATAAATGAGAAGTTTATGAGCAGTTTAAAATCGGAGTTGAAAACTATTCCAATACTAAGGCAAATTTAATTAATCTTATAATACCAATTAGTAATTTTTGCTTAAGTTGTGAACATTTTGCATCCCATATACTAACATATACATACACAAATGTAAAAAAAAATTATTGTGTCATCAAATTTATTATATATTGGACATAAATTTATACTACTAAACCGATTTCTATAAATTTTGAATCTGCAGATTTATAATTGATTCACAAAGGGTTTATTTTTTTAACCAATTTAAATGTCAAATAAAATGTCATTGAAATCTGACCAGTAGTTGAAAAGTGACTGCCCTAACAATGTTTTCAGATGGTTAAACGAATAGACAGGGACAAAGATGATTTAATATTGACATTATACACGATACAAAAAAGGACTCGCATAGAATACAAATAAAAGTAATAAAATATTTTAACATGTTCGGGTTCATGGCAGTAATATGGATCTTGATTAATATTTTTTAAGATTTTTTTATTGTTGAAATGATGTTTTAATAGAATAATTATTTTGGAATTAAAGTTAATTTTGATTTTGAATAAAGTTCTAGATTTTCGCACTGTTCCATTGAAGGGATTAGGGGAAATTATGAACTGAATTTGGTTAAATTTAAATTAGTGACACGTGTTTATATACATCCTATTAATATTCAAAGGACTTTAAAAACTACGCAGAAATCCTCTTAAATCTGGTCATTTTAATACCTCTAAAAACATTTCAACATCTAAATGTGTGATTGTGACTATATTTTGATGATAGTTTTTATGGTGGTGAAGTGTTCTTGGGTGAACCTATTTTTATTCCCTCTACCACTACAAGTAGTAAAGAGCTATATTAACTTTGTATTTCGTGTGTAACGCGAAGGCATCAAATCAATGACAGAAATCAGCAGAAAAAAAGTTATAACTTAAATATGGCTGCCCATGTACAGGTCGCAATTTCTTATTTTGGCCTAAGGACGAAGCTTATTCAGTACCTTCTTCAATACAATACTTCAGGTACCTTCCATACAAATGTTTTTCATGGAATGGGGTTTTAAGGTCGAAAAAGCTCTAAATAAAAATTTGACACAAGTAAATCTTATAATATTCTAAAACGATGTATTCGGTTAATTTTTTCTCATAGATTCCATACAAAGCCCTTTCCAAACATCACTTTTGAGGACAAAAATCTCACATAAACGTTGGTATTGTAATAATAATTGTTAAAATGAAGATAAATATAAGCAAAAATCGATGTGCACGTTTTTAAACGCATAAATTTAACATAAAATTTAGTATCACAATAATGTACTACACACTTAAGCGTAAATCCGAAAATCGAATTATACGAGGGTCGTTCAATAATTTTTCGTAACCACCACTTTCAACTGACGATGTGGTGTAGGATATTAGTCGGGCTTGACCCACTGCAAATTGTTTGTTTTTGAATGGAAAAATTTACCAATAATGTTTTAGCAATAATTTTTTCTCGAATGAAAGGAGTCAGATTTTAGTCAGAAAAGTCTGATAATTAACTTTCCACTTTAAGTTGATGTATTAAAAAAGATTATGTAAAACTTCTTCTGGGAAAATATCTTTCCATAAAAGAGATTTATTAGGAATTTACATTATAAATAAAAGTAAAACATGTTCATAACTGGGGAGGCAAATTTCAGATTCCTACCCTCTGTCTCCCATGCCAGCAATGGTATTTGTGGATTATATTCAGGATTTGGCTTAAGTTTTAAAGTTGTATGATAATTAACAAAAAAGGAATTGTTTAACCGCAAAACAATATTTTGTTCAATATGACAGTAAAATATTAGTTCTTAAGCAAAAATGACGAAATACTTCTATCGCTGAAAATCATTTATTGTCTTAAAAACAGATTACTCAGATGTGTTTTGTATAATTATCATATATAAATCAAGATTTTCGGTATGACTTACTAATCATAGTTTAAATTTCATAACAGTTCGGACTTCTTAGATCTTTTTCATAGATAAATCATCAAAAGTCTTAAGTTTAAAAAAAAATCTCTTGACAAATGTTTATTTAATTATAGATCCGTCTAATTCAGTTAAGAATTCAATTGAAAAAAGTCAAAATTTATTTGTGTATCAGTTTATTTTAATTTGCCGTCCACACATTTCATGATACGCCTCAAGTATCTTTCCACCAATTTCTTGATCATTTTGTAGGTCACTATCAAGAAACGTGAGAATTTGTACACACAAAAACAAATTTAAGAGAGAAATTTGTTTTTGGAGTTCTAAAGTTTTCAAACAAGAACCCAAACATAAGTAGATTGAAAAAATTATGTATTTAAACATGAACATGAAAGACATACAAAAAGCTATAGAACCTTAAGTTTTTAGGTGTCAGTCAATTTGCTATATCGACTAAGAAAACATCTAATGGATTTGATTTATAATTTTTTTCTTTGATAAATAATACCAACAAAAAATATAAACAAATTTTTCAACCTCAAATACATGCATTGGGAGTGTGACAGAGTGAAAAGGAATATAATATCAGATTTCAAAGTTGTTTTATAAATGAAATTATCAATAAGTTTTTTATATATTTTTTTGTGTATCGCTAAGAAGGAATCATCCAAGACTCCATAAAGTATATATGTTCTTGTATCAAAACAAAATCTGAGTCGATTATACTATGTCCGTCTGCCGTCTGTCTTTTGGAAACATGATAAACAGAATAATTGTCCGAACTCAAGAATTTGTTTAATGTCCTAAGCAGTTTGCTATTTAGAACCAATTCGGTATATTAGTAAGAAAATTATAGACCCTTATCTGACCAACCTCAAAATTCCGAAGAAGAACTTTTTTAAATTTTTAACAAAAACTAACTGGATTTAAACCGTATATATATCTAATTGATGAACCTAATGGATATTAGTTGATGTTTTCCACATCAAGTCAATTCCGGAAAAGGGTCTTAGCTTACCTATAGATATATAAATGAATCTGTGTTTGTTTGCGACAGCTAAACTACTGGACAAATTTTGCTGAAATGTTCAAGAAATGATCCAAATTTACTCGTAAAGTAACGTAGGGTACAAAAAAATTCAATTGGATCAGGACGAGAGGTATCTCCATATAAATCAAATATTGATTATCGAATATCTATAGAAATATAACAGCGAGAATTTTAAAATTTTGTTTCAATCACTTCCTCAAGGAACTGTTTTATTTGACAAAATGTAGGACGGATAGGATCAGGGGGAGATCTAATACTCATACAAAGAAAATATTGATCATTGAATATCTAAAATACTACTTCATCGAAAATTTTCAAATTTAGTCCCAATAAATTTTTCAAGGAACTATTATACAAGACAAAATATGGGACGGATAGAATCAGGGGGAGAGGTAGCCCCTATACAAAACAGAACTAAAAAAGAACTAAAACAGCGAGAATTTTAAAATTTGGTCCTAACAACGTTTTACTACACAATATGAAGGATGGATAGGATCAGGGGGAGAAGTAGCCTCCATACAAAGAAAATGTTGATAATAGAATATCTAAAAAGCCATTAAATTTGGTCCCAACAAATATTTCAAGTAATTGTTTTACTGAACATAATGAAGGGCGGATAGAATCATGGGAAGATGTATCCCCATACAAAGAAAATGTTGATTATCGAATATCTAAAAAACTATAACAACAAAAGTTCTCAAATTAAGCCCAAACACATTCTCAAGAATTTGTTTTACTGATCAAAATATAAGACAGGTAATATCAAGGGGAAAGGTATTTCCAAACAAAGCAAATATTAATTATCGAATGTCTAAAGAACTGTAGAAGCGGGAGTATTCAAATTGGTTACAATTACTTTCCCAAGAATCTTTTTTACTGGCTAAAATGAAGGACGGATAGGATCAGGGGGGGCGATCCCCCATACAAAGCAAATAATGAAAATATATAAAGAACTATAACAGCGATAGTTCTCAAATTTGGTTCCAATCACTTTCTTAAGGAACTATTTTAGTGAGCTAAATGTAGAAACGATAGGACCATGGGGAGTGATACCCCCAAACAAGGGAAATAATGAATATCGAATATATCAACAACTATAACAGCGAAAATTCTAAAATTTGGTTTCAAACAGTTTTAGTGGTCAAAATGTAGGACGATTTGGATTAAGGGAAGAAGTAGTCAGAGGTAGGATCAAGGACAAGGCCAGGGGCATTTGGAAAAATTTCAATTGTAGGAAATTTTTAAATTCACGTTATGATTTTTGAAAGTTCTTTCGAGATGTTGGACTGAGGAGAATGTTTGTGCTGCAAAGCGCAAGTGGCAACAACTAGTAGCACTATAAAATTTTAATAAAGTATATTGAAATTTTGGATAAGATATTTATTAATTAGAGTTAATAAATGTATCAAATTTAACACTTATCGTGTCATATTGGAATACAACTCTCCAGAAATAGAGGCTTTCCTAAATATGAACCGATTTCATTGAAAACATGGACATGTTTGCAACTCACACACAGCTCAACTGAAAAATTGACCACAGTTGAATTAGATATATCTGAAATTTCCCTGTGATACTCTACAAGTAATATTCTTTAGTGCTATCAAACTGATTAGACATATTTTACACATGCGATAGAAAGTAACAATAGGAAAATCTATTTTATGGGGTCTTGATTTTCCACACAGAATAACAAACTAATGTTAATACATTTAATTATAAATTTTTGTTTCCTAAATTCTTTATTCCACTGTATTTTATTTTTATAACATTTATGTTGCATTTTATTTTATGTTTTTACTTTTTTTTTGCTTTTCTGATATGATTTTTATATTGAGTTGAGTGCTTGAAGGTTATTGATTAAGAACATGGCGCTGATTTTAAAATGCCCTGCTGACAGTTTGTCAGGAAATATGCGGTCTATAGAGTTTTATTCTTTTGAACAGCATGAAATTCAATTTAACGTTAAAATATAAAATAAAAAAATGTGCGGCACAATTTACATTTTCATTAAAGTCCAGATTTATAATGCGAATGCCTTTAAGTTATTTTTATACATTTTTGTTTTGTCTGCCGGTCTATCGGTTATATACATAAATATGAAATTGATTTTTAAACCCACTCAACACTAATTACTTTAAAAATATAAAATTTAAAATAGAGAAGGATCTAAAATGTTAAATTAATTTTAATTTTAAAATAAGGGTCACAGGTAAACAGACAACTTTTGCCAGATAAGAAACCAAACCGTCAGATAGAAAACCAAAAAATTCCGTTAAAATTCATTAAAGTTGAAATTCGTTGAATTTGTTTGAAATTTATTAAAGTTCAAAGTTCGTTTTATTTCGAAGATTTCCTGAAACTACATAAAGTTAATTGTCTGATTAAAAAGTTGATGATGAATCTATATATCATCTTTTTATACTCCACACAAACATCAACCACGCATGGTTGTGTGGAGTATAAAAGAAATTTTTCCAATATGTTCGTCGCAACAATTATGTTTTCATGACAAACATTTGTTGTTACCGTCAACATGTTAATTATTGAATTAAATTTTATTTTTTGAATAATTATTTTGCTGCAATAAATTTCGTAATATGTTTAGAATTATGATACACTCACCAACATATAATTGTCGATTACTACTCAGTTATAATAAAACTATCGTTATTAGAACAAAATATTATTTGAAATTTTTTTTCACTTTATTGTGTTTAATGTTGGCTCCCTTAGTGACCCATCGCAATAAATAACGATATACAGTAATATACTGCCTCTCTGTGATGGTTAGAAGGTCTATTAAAATTAGTTATGTTCTATGCAATTTTACGAGTAATTCCCATACAAATGTCCTCCCGGAAGGCGGTTTTATGCACATGTCAAATTTCAAGACGATCGGTACACAAATGTTCCTAGTTCCCTATAGATCTACTTCCGGAAATCACTTTCGAATACATTAGTCTTCAAAAAGTAACCAGAAAATATCAAACAAAATTTTGCGAGAATCAGTCCATTATTTTCTCACATTGGTTCCCAAATGATTTTTCAGAAATAATTCTTCATAATTATTTTTCTTTTGACTTTTGTTGGCTTCGTTAGTTTGTGATGAGTATTTGTCTCCGTGATAAGGAGATTGTTGTGAAAATGTATTCCCAGTTTTTGTCTGAATACATCTGCACTGACCGGCATTCTGGAGAAATTTTAATTCTATCGAAACTGTGTCTAAGCTTAAAACCTTTGAAATTTGTAAATTTTTTGTCATGGTTTAAAAATATCTCACTGAAAACAAATAAAATATTACCATTATCCCGTTAAAGTGGACTTAGGAAGTAAATTTCTCAAAGAGCCAATATAAAGAAGATGTTGGCAGGCTATAAATGGCTATGGTACGTCTAATCACTGCATTCCGGATATCGTAAAGAAATGTGTCATCGTACTATTTTATGAATTAATACCGTCTGAGATTAAACAAAATTAAGGGAATTTCCATTTACATTTCCAATATTAAGCGAATTATGACCGGAAGAGTATTTTCCTATTTTACGAATTGATCTTATTTGAGGCTCTCTGAAATTTTTGAAGTCCTTTCGTATCGACTTAATAATAGAAAAAGAACGCCCAAGGAGCTAGAATGAATAAAAGAATTCCTTAACCAAAACTAACTTAGAATTCCTCATATAGCGTAGACGTAGACGAAATTGAATTGAGAGTCAGATATTTACTTATTTACAAACTGTGTTGTTCGAAACCTAAGCAACTTTTCTCCAGTAAGTACTCATTATCTTATATGTTCTCTTTAAATAAAGAAATGAAAAATTTATCAAAAAAAATATTTCTATTTCCTTTGAAATCATAATACAATAAAACCAATACGAACTTAAAAATTAGCTGTTCGAAATTTGAGCAACTTTTAACATTTTGCATGATATCTTCTGTTTCTTTTGAACTCAGCACATTAATTAAATAAGATAAATTAGAATGTAACATATGGGATTGCCAATATGTCCCTGTAAATAGAACAGTCTACTTTTATTTCGATTTTAAAAAATGGATCAACTACACTGCCAGAAAAACAGGATAAAACCAAAGCCCAGATATAAATTGGTTAAATTTTGATTCAACATTAAACTAGTTATTAACAAACATTGACAAATCATTCACAAACCTTGTAAAGTTTGTTAGGAGTCTTGGTCCTCATTAAAGTACAGGTATTTAAGGTTTATCTGATCTTGTCAATTCTATCTACCGGATATGCCCAAGCTTGAGATAATGGATCACTACAATTGAAAGTCTCATACATAATGGCATAAATTATGTCCGCTGTAAGTTCAATGTTATGTCTACTATAAGTTATATGATATATTTTGAATTACTTTTATTGTCAATTCCCGTAGGACTATGTTGTGCCTTTAAGTTAAAGGGTTCAGTGAGTATTCTCATCATCATATAAATACAATATCTTTGAGATTTTCTTCTCATCGGGGTCCCCTGAATATATATAGGCCGATTATGTCCTAGAACAAAAGGGCAAACTTATGTTTTGAAGCTCTCTAGCTCAATTTCCAAATAATCCTTGGTACTCAGTAAGCGGAATAGTGCATACATTTTCGTGATAGTCTTCAGTTTCAAGTTTTTGAATGGTATTCGCTCTGAAAGGCGCTTTGTTATCGATTTAGAAATATTTATATCATTATGTGTTACATAAGCCTGATTTAAGTCACAGGATTTTGGAATCCAACCAAACTAAAATTAACTTATCAGAAAGGTAAGGTCCATAGAAGGATCCTTGAGCTTACTGAACTCAAATAGAAGATTATGATGAAAATTAGACTTCAGGTTTTAATGTTATGTATTGTTTAATCATTATCGATTCTCAATCGAATATACCATTCTACCTTATTCTACCTTCATTATTAGTGCATTGAAAAAACCGACATTTTCAGAAAACCGATTTTCGAGTTATTAGAAAAATGTTTACAAAAAACCGTTTTCAAAAACTGTTTTATCTCAATAAACTGTTAACCGTTAATGGTTCCATATGAAAATAAACATTTGTTATAAATTACACTTTATAATGTCCTAAAAGGGTGTTGTATTAAAGTTTATTGTTTCTGTTTTTCGGAAGAGATATTATGGTTTTATTTTTGCTTTACGGAAAAACTTTCTTTAATTTCTAAATATGTTTAAATTATAGGGTTATATCACTTTGCCTAACAATGTATGTTACTGGATAAAAAAATCGTAAGAATCTCATTTAATTATTTTTATTGACGAGATTATGTTTAAAACAGACGAATATTAGTAATTTAAATTTTCTCAGTCAAGGCGTAATATACAAAAATGAAGCCATCCATTGCAAACCGATTAAAAAAACGAATAATACGAAAACAGAAATTATTCCAAACCGGTCGGTTTTCTAAAATAAAAAAACCGGTTAACCGGTTTCCTGTTTCGGTTTTCGAATACACTGTTCATTCTTTTCTGGTCTTTATATAAACACCACAACTTCAATAAACATCAGATCGTGCTATTTTTACTACACACATTTTTATTCAATACTTCAACCATAATTTTTCAATTTGCCTAAAACTGAAATTGATCGCAATGATTTTCAACTTAAGATCAATTAGTGTGACAACCTGTTTCGTAATAAAATGTCTTAATTGAAATATTATTTATCACAACTGTCATTTAACTACTTGCACTTAAGATATTTTTAGTACTCATATCAATCTCTTTAATGATCGTAAATAAAAGCAACAGAAGAAATCAAATTGTAAATAAATAAAAACAAAAAAACTTGTTTATTTATTTAAGATTTTATTCTGTTTGCAACAATTTTTTTTAAATTTAACTCTACTTTAATACCATTGACTTAAAATATTCAGAGTATTCACTGTTCAGTCTCCTTCAGGCAGGTAGAAAGACAAACTTTGTTATGATCACAAATCCATTAGATATTTCATCAATAATCATAGATTAACATAAATTGTTTGTATACATTTTTATTATTTTTATACCCTACATCATCATAGGTGGTGGGGTATTATGCGTTTGTGCAGATGTTTGTAACAGAAGGCAGAAAAAGTAATCCTACCACCACTTTTAAGTATAACTTGACTTCCTGTGTCGATTTAAGCATGTCCGGCTGGTTTTCCATGTAAAGCTTCTTCGCAAAGTACAGGTCGAAGTTCTAAAGATATCTTAAAGAAATTTGGCACGTACTACGATGCGCCAAATTACACGATGATCGGTCCATTATTTCCTTTAGGTCCCATACAACCACCCTTTTAAATATCACTTTGAAGCTCTTAAATCGCACATATACGTGCTTATTATAAAATATTTAGTCATATATGAGATAAATATAACTCAAACAGATGTACGAGATTAAACGAGGGTCGGTACATATTTTTTTTAATTCCCATATAACTCTACAGATAAAACCCCCTTTAAAACGCATAAATTTTAAATAGCTGTTAGTATCAAAAATATTATAGTGCACACAAATAATAAGGAAAGCAAATTATACGAGGGTCGTTCATAAATTTTTCGTAGCAGACATTTAAAATCAACAAAGTGGTGTAGGGAATTAAATAGTCGCGCTTAACTGACTAAACAATTTTTACTTATTTTTATTAAATTTGATCATAAAGCAGAGGTACGTTTTTTTATTGGAATTTGTTGTTTGTTGTTTGTGGTCTGAGGATGATGTGATACGTTGAAATGACATCTGAAACGATTAATAAACGGAAGCTTTAAAGATTACAAAAGAATTTCTAAACACGAACTAAGTATCCAAAGAGTATGAAAATATTTGTGTTTGTATGTTTTAATGTTGAGATGAACATGGGTTTTGAAACATCAATCATATTTAAAATAAATTAAAAATAATCGTTATCCAAGCACTGACATGAAATGAATATAAGCTTGATATGTATAAATGGTGCTTTAATTTAAATCGAAAGAAACATAAGAACCGAAAAACAAAAACAAAAAAGCAAGACAAAACAAAAATATAAGCATGAGAGTTAAAATCGGTTGAAACAGACTATGAAATAACCTACACCATCAATGGGTTGACATTTTTTGCAAAATATTATCTCAATTTAAACAAGGATGTTTTATGAGAAAGCTATGAACTCTGTTTCTTAAGGTAGGTCGTTTTTGTTAGGTAGATCCTTAAGCTTGATCTGTGACACAGTATGTGGTTGCCTAAGATTGCTAATGTCAGTCATTCACAAAGGAGATGAACAACCCTTTGAAAACAATTTATTACAGTAGCGACAATGTTCATTATTGATTATCCAAATCTAACACAAAGTGAGCCGTTATTACTGAGAGACATCTACATGCATCACTACGACTATGGCTCAGGAGTGCTTCAGAGTTCAGACCATCCAACTCCGTCCGGTTTGAGAAAGTTTTTGAAAATATTGCTCCACAATATCAGCCTATAAAATACCGAACTCATGAGGCAGGTTATGACTTGATTTTAAATGATCTAAGATTTCCAAATTTAATATTCGCAAAATTTCAACTCTGTTATCTAAATATTTTAAATTTTATGACCAATTCTTGGTTATCTAGTTCTCCTCTTTTCCTCACTCCCACAGTTCCTACAAAATTTAATAAATGGAAACCTCTTTTGGCAGTTTGAGTGCCGAAGGCTACAGTGTCTTCGTCATTCATTCAGTCATTTTTGTAACGAAACTCCTGAGATGAACTTTCGTTAGTTGAAGTAAGAGAGACATTGTAAGTTTGTCCAATCTAGTCTTTTATCCACTTCAAATGATTTGGTGGTTCGTCTTCCCAGAATACAACGTCTATGCGTCTCCTGCAGACAAAAAATTAATTCAGTTGATTCACGTTGCGAAAAAATCTGTGAAGTAGGCTGATTGTGATGCTTCTGGCTTCGTTAGATGATCCACAGCTAAGTTGCCCAGATTGATTTCCAGTTACCATTTTCAGTCTAATTCTCAAATGTTTCCACGTCACATTATTCTGCATACGCGGACTATTATTTTGATTGATATTATATTAATATACTTTACACTCCAGTTTCATACTTAATCGCAAGCTTGTTGTCCTTATGTGTGGCAATATTTCCACAAAATATTTGACAATACCCAGGACAGTTCGTCGCTCTTCTAAAAGTTAAAATATCAGCTTGTGAAATACAGAATTCATGGGGCAAATTTTCAACTCTGTTGGCTGGATTATACAAATTGTCGTTTTCGACCATTCCTTGGTGATCAGATGCTCAAAATAATCTTAACCATCATTAGCACTCGAAGCTTTAAGCGATTTTGTTTTTATGGACCTTGAAATTATATATTTATAAATTAAGATATATATCCATATATATTAAATTTTCTTTGGCTCAGATTCTGCACCTTCTGATCGGAATTACCTTTTGTTTAATATTTAAAATTCTAATTATTTTATTTAGAAATCTATTACCATTCTATTGTTTAGTATAGACTGATCCGAGTAGAATCGAAAGCCACAGTTGTCTACAGGCCAGGATTGACGTCAATTGTTTTTTAATAGCGTACTAGACATTCTTTCGAATATTTCAGAGTTGTCGTATGTATGTAGGGTATCTGTCAGGGACAATTTACTTAGAAAAAATCTCTTATGATTTTTAATTGAAATTCTTAAATTTTTATAATATAAAACACCTTTTTGATTCCATCGAAATTCTTGGTATTGGATATTCGGGATTGTTTTTAATTTGGCTGTTTGAGCGGATATTATACCATTGTTCTACAGGAGCTTAAATATATTAAAAAATACGACTAAGATTTGCATGATCTACCAGTGTATCATCTACCCCTGTGAATGTAGGGTACCCATTTAAAATGGTCATATTATGATTTTTAAGAATTTCCTGCATTAAGATCAACCAAGCGCCCACATAAATAAATGAAAAGACAACAGATCTGAATATGATCAGGTTGAATATATTGCATGTTGCCTTATGTTTTCTATGGTAGCACTTTACTTAATCTTAAATAAAAACCAAATAACAACAAAAATAAATAAAAAATTGTGGCATTTGATTCCAGTTAATGCTTATAATGCAATATTATGGCAAATGTGGTTTCATACATTTTTTTGCTATAATTTTACATATTTTGCATACTTGTCAAATATTACGATAAATTCCTTTAACATAAATATTTATGGACACGATATGTTGTATACATATACATATACATACATACATACATACATACATACATACATACATACATACATACATACATACATATGTATATGTTTACGGCAACTATGCTGGTTTTTATTAAATGTGAAATACAGTTAAATATTCAATTTTTGACAAATTGTTGCATTCAAGCAATTTATGATTTGAAGTGGCAAGAATATTGTGGGCTGTTTGCCTGCTATTTTTTCTTGCAACAGTTTTCATAAGGATTGACAATGACAGAGACTACAAAAAGTGAACTAGATTTCGAAAACAATAAATAAATTAATGAAATACCAATACTCCGGACATATTTATTACCCTCATTGTCATGTATTTTGTGAGAAATTATTGAAAATTGAATCAAAAATTTTTCAATTTCGATAAAAATTCTAAAAATATCCCGACAAATAATCATAAAATTTCTTGGAAAATTATTTAATTTTAATTTCAAGAAGTTTTTTTTAATATGGTATCAATCACTTCCTCAACGTGTTGTTTTGCTGGACAAAATCTAGAATAGATAGAATTAGGGAGAGAGGTGCCCCTTTACGTGTCCAATTTTAGTTTTCGAATTTCTTAAGAACTATTATAGCGAAGGCTTTAAACTTCATTATATGAATTTTGTAATAAATGTTGCGATTTTTTAAATTGTTTCTAAATGTAGGACGGAGTTGAATTTTTGTGCAGCAAAGCGCATCGAGTAAAAACGAGTATTAAATAAATAACTAACAAAAAAATTACGGTTATATTTGTCCGTATGATTTTCTCCACCAAAAATTCTTATTTTCCCTGTGTCTTTAATTTGGACACCTTTTATTTCTTAAAGCAATATTAAATCTCCACCCACATTTTGTTGAAAATAAACAAAACATGTTTGTAAACATTGCTGTCGTATGTTTATAGTTTTTTTTTTTTTTTTTTTTTTTTTTTTTTTGCAACAAAAACAAACAATTTAAATTTGTAATAAATCGCACCTGTACTACCTGTTTTAAATTTTAACTTATAACAATAAACATACGATCTCATATGATCTGTACAAATATTTTTAATATCCATGTTTTTTCGATAAATTCCTTGAAATTGTTATAAAAAAAGAACAATATAATTATTTGTTGATTTAAGACGTGGGATTGTAATTGCAAATACGTGTTTCGGGCAAATGTTGACACTTGTTTTTGCAACACAAAATAAACTTTAAATTAAGAGTTAAATGTTGAATTTAAATATTTTTCTTATTTTTTTATATAAAATTAAGATTTCAAATTGAATGCGATTTAGATTAAATAATTTAATGTTTTATAATATAAAAAAATCACGAATGAATATTTAATACAAAATAGTGAATTTAAATAACACATAAATATTAATTAACGGATATTGGAATGAAATAGTGTGGGTGTTATGCTATGTTCTGGGTATATTTCTCTGTAAATATTATAAGCGGAATTGATAATGGCAATTTAATGCAGGTCTGCTTTATTGAAAACAAAAGTTTCAAGAAAAACTTAAATATAAAACTTAAAACTTATAAAACTTTAATATAAAATTGATCCAATTTTGGATTGTGAGAAGTCCTTCTTAGTTCAGAATATTAATATAAATGTTAAAGGAATAAAGTGATATTAAAGTTATCAAATGAGGCATAGCAATACCTAACGAATAAATAACTTCCACTGAAATTTGTAATATGTTCAAAAGGCATTAAATCAAATTAATCTTGAAAAATTTCAGTGCTATAACTACAGAGTATAATGGGTGATATAATCAAAATCCACAATACAATTGGCGATGTAGCGTTTAGCTCCAGAAATAGTTGAATTTTGTGAAAGTGTAATGTCTATCGATGATGTGTGAAAAATGTTCATTATTAAAAACGGATAATGGTTCCTCACACGGAATCGAAAAATACTTAACACAAGTATTATTTAATTTATTATTTGATCAAGGACATTAAACTTTCATTTATGTTATTTTACTTTAATTTATGAGATTTCGTAATATTTAAACTTATTTTTTTGGCATTTTGTCACTGCGGTAAATAAGCCCTTGAGTGATATTTATTTTAAAAGAGACAAATTCTCCAAACTTTTATGAGCTAAGCTCAGTGGAATCTATGTGTCAATAAATCTCATTTTTGTGAATTTGCTTCACGTTTTGGAAAACTTAAGGAACTTAAGAAGAGAATCACAAAAAAATCTTTAATTATTTGTATTTTAATTCTTCATCCAAATCCATACAGTCAAAAATTGCAAATTTTTTATAAAAAATCGATTTTGTCCAACTGTACTACAGTGATAATTTGGAAGTTAATATTGTTTTTAAGTCGGAATTGATTAAACTGTATCAGTCGAAAAATGAAATGAAATGGTTTTATGCTGGGTACAGCCAAAATTCGCGATCGTATTGAATCAGTTGAATTTTATAAGATTATAGACTTTAATCTTAGCTGGTATTGGTTATGTTATGTATTTATTGGCGAATTTTCTTACTCCTTTAAAAATGTGGAAGTATTTAAAAACACTTTTCGTCGAAGGCTTCGGAGATTTTAAGGCCCTTTTGGTTGAATTTTTTAAAAAATGAACAGTGGGGCATAATCGAAATAAATCTGTGAATTGTGATCGGCTGGATAAGGTTGTGTGAAATTCAAAATAATTATAGCAAAAGGTAATAACATTATAAGTACAGTAACATACTATATTCTGTAATATAGTATATTACAGAAATTCCATGGATGGAGTTATAAAATGCAAAGTGGATTACACACTGTGTCCAAATTGATTTTTTTAAATAATTCTATAGCTTTTGAAGTATTGGAGAAATTACGTCAGGCTGCATCAGATATCGATATATAACGTTTAATATACTAAACCGATTTTGCTTTTGGTTTTAGTTTAGAACAATAACAAATACTTAGATAAAATTCCATTGTTATTGTGGATGTGAGCATGCCAACAACAGACAGACGGACAGATAGACAGACAGAGAAACAGATAAACACAGCTTAATTGACTCGGATTTTGATTTGATGTAGGAATGTACATACATTATGTGATCTGAAATGATTCCTTTTTAGCGTTACGTACGGAATGACAAAGACAAATACTCCCTCTTCACCACTAGAGGTGGATGTGTGTATAAACAAGAAAATTTTGAGTTTTTCATAAATTGATATCGAATGATATTTCACTTTGTCTTTAAATTTGGTGAATTTAAACTTAATTGAGCTTCATAATATTAAAAATATCTCTCGTATTATTTTTCATTTGTCAGCTGTTCTAAAAGGACCAACGTTTTTGTAAAAAGGCGTTAACTAAAATAGTTCGTTCATATTAGACTATTTATTTGAATTATTAAAACACATTTAACAGAAATTGATTATGGGAAATTACAAATTGATTTTCTTTTAAATTAACTTTTTATAGCAATTTTTTTATTTCCATGTCAGGGTCTGACGTTGAACTTACTATTTTTGTATTCGAGCATGACAAGCCCAAGAATTATTTGCTGTATTTATATTGTTTTTGTTTTATATATTTTTGCAAATGCAATTTAATTTAATTTTCTTTACATACATATTTGGAACATTTTATTATTGAATTCAACAAAAGAAAATAAAAAATTAAAAAAAAAATTTAAAGAAAATTAAAAACAATAATAAAATATTTATTTGTAAAGTATTCATAAGAGTATTGATTAAACAATTCAAATAAAATATATATGCGTTTGTATGTGTATGTAATGAACTATAAATTTATGCGTTTATCGTAATTACCAGACCGCTACTGATCGATACATCATAAAATGTACTGGGCTATTTGCTACATGCTGTTGTAGAGTTTGTACGTCTGTCAGTATCTCTGTAAATAAGCGCCTAAATATTACTCACGGAAAATTGTTTTTGGTTTTTATTCTGTATAAACAAACAGTAGAAACAATAAATACAATGGAATAACTGCCAAATTTGGATAAATTGTTGAAAATAGAAAGAACAAAGGAACCAAAGTAAATTGTACAGTGACTAATGAAATTAATAAACAAATTTTACTATTTTTTGAAACTGACATGAAAACTAAGGCTACGGGTGATTTTTTCTTGAATTTAACCTTTTATATCAGCCAATATACTTAACCGATTTTACTAGTTTTAAATAAGAAACTTTTCAGAACTATAAAAAATACTCAGGCCAAATTTCACTGATCTCTGGCCGTCATACAGAAAAAAAAATGAATGTAAAATCAATTGAAATAATTTAACATGATTTAGAGATATAAAAATGGATATTTAACATTGTTTCGCAGTAAATACAGTTTCTTGTAGAAAATTTGGATCAGCTGTTAGTAATATCCCGCTTTATCTCTCTAAAGCTAATCAAATAAAAAGCATTTTCATAACAGGTTCCAACACATCCGATAGTAAAGCTAATCGGTTAACTCAGAGTTCCGACTATTTTGTATGAAACGTTAAAGCTAATGGAGGTTAAAAAACGTACAACGTTCAAAAAGTTCCTGACAAGAACGCTGCCAAATATTTAGAGACCAAAAACAGAACACGAAAATTGTAGTCAACTTTCTAAAAAATACTCTTGCAGCAAAATGGATGACGAAACATATGTTCTGGCAGATTCGTCAAAAATTTTATATTGCTGATGTTCGAGGGAATATTTGTGAAAGGTTTAAGACCCAAAATCAGTCAAAATTTCCCAAAAGATTCTTGGTATGGCAAGCAATATACAGTTTCGGCAAAAGTAGCCAAACATTTGTTACAACGGGCTCTATAAATAAGGCTGCTTCATTTAAAACACTTGGTCTTACTTAGCATACTGTCACTATGGTAAATCCTTCTTGAGTGGTACAAGAACAAATCCACCAAACTGCCCGGAGTTAAAGCCAGTGGAGAGATATTGGACTCATGTTAAAAGATAATTGAAGAGCACATAAAATATGTCCAAAAGTGACGTAGAAATTAAATTAAGATGGACAAGCTGTTCGAGCAATGTGACAGAAAGTACTATAACAACATAAATTTGTTTTGATGGATTAAGTGACTGCTGATATACGAGACTTATGCGACTTCATTCATAATTGCGGATGGTGTGGTGATGCTAATGCTCACTAGATTCCTTTACATTGTGGGTGATGCAAAGGCCGGACAAACTTTTATAGCAACTATTTGCCTCTCTTACTCCCTCTTCTCTAACATGCTTCCGAATTATAATCGGTCTTTCCTCTTAACTGTTAACTGTTAATAATAAATTTTTCACTTTCCTTTCTTTCAAATGCATATCTTTTTAAGTAACACAAAGGAATCTTTAGGAATCAAGTAAGCCATATCTACTGTTTCAACTCTTCCATGGCAGCCTTTTCTTATCAAAAAATTGTCAAAAACCGTTCAGAAAAAAGATTTATTTAAAAATATCACTTATATTATGACGCATTAAGTGTTCTTGTGTGGATGGTATTTGGTATCTCCAAATAAAGCACTGTTACTTGTTATTAGAACCATTATTACTGGTTTTAAAGCAGGAAACTGCTTGGAACAATGAAAAACAATACAACTAAAATTCATTGCGTTCATACAATTAGTCTAGGCGGTATCATGTTTCAAATAAACATGCGGATAAGCAGACGGACATAGCAAAATCAAATCAGATTTTAATTTGATGCAAAAATTTTTAATGTTTCCCTCTCGGCGTGAGATATGGAAGTACAAAGTTAAAATACACTCATCATCACTGGTGGCGGAGGGTACAAACATTATAAAGTTTGAAAAAACATCGAATAAATATTGTTTTGGTGTGGCAAATGCGGCATCATTTCAGCTACTTTACTTCAATTGCCAAAATTTAGTCGTCAATTATTTCCCGGAATATGTTGTTGGATATAGTTCTTGGCCAGAATACACTTAGCTAAAAGTAAAGATTACATTGGTTGATTAATAATAATCAAATGATGTCAATATTCTACTACTTTTACTAGCAACTGTTAAAATAGTATTTTCAATAATAATATTTTAATTAAAATATTTTGTAAATTGATCATAACAAAGCGAAATAAAAAGGAGTTTTATTGGTTTTTTTGTTGTTGTTTTTGTTTTTATTATTTGATTTTCAAAAGCCTATTGTTGTTGTTATTATCTTGTGTGTAAATTAAACAAACAAAATTATTACCGCACCTGGTTTTTCTGAGACATGATAATAAATAAACAAATAATCTATTAACAATAATTTAGAATATTTTCTTTATTTTCAATTTTATTTTAATAATGAGAAACTGTGAATTGTACTTTGTTCTATTTAATGTTAATCAATTGCGATGTTTTTGAATAAAATGGATCCATTATATGACAGTTCTATTGTAATTCATCTCCAATTAACTATTAAATGATTTTTCTTTTTATCGATCATGCGACATGAGGATGAATAGGAATATCATATCGTTGCTGGAAGTTATTTTTGAATATATCAGTTAACAGGAACCCTACACCACTATAGGTGGTGGGGGTATTATGTGTTTGTGCAGATGTTTGTAACGGGCAGAAAAAAATTGTCCAACCACCTTTTTTAAGTATACCATTCGACTCAGAATCATTTCCTGAGTCGATCCGTCCGGAGTGCTGTCCATGTAAAGCTTGTTTGTAAAGTTCAGGTATAGTTTTGAAGTTATCTTAATGAAATTTGGCACGTGGTGTTATTCTGGCGCAAAGGCGATGTCTATTGTAATTGGTTATGATCGGTCCATTTCTTTTAATAGACACACAAATGTCTTCTTGGAACGGGGGTTTTAGTCCATAAAATTCGTAAATATCAAACGATTTTAACCAAATTTATCCAAACTAAAACGATATGCCAATTATACGATCGGTCCATTATTTCTCATAGGTAACCCTTTCAAATACCCCTTTCAAACTTATAAATCTCACATATAAATTTTAAAATATTTAATCATAAATGAGATAAATATATAAATTGTTTAAGTCTAAAACTCTGCAAACGAAAGCTTCGCAGATAGCGAAATCTAATTTTACTTATATTCGAGTGACTGGCTTTCGTTCGGTTGAATTTTCGTTCGACATAAAGAAATTAATAATTTGAATTCGATTGATTTGTTCCCTCAGTAATAATTGTATAATTGATGTTATTAATTTCCTTGGATGGTAGATACTATGGAAACAATGAAAATATAATTTCTTAAAAGCCACTTCCATATTGTTTACTGGGTTAAATTAATTAAAAAATTAACGTTTTTATTGAGCTTTCCGTCAATTTGCTTGAACTCCGTTTAAAATCTACCACACTTTTGGATACATATTTTGTGCTCTTCAATTACCTTTAACAAGAATGCAATATTTCCCACTGGCCTTAGCTTGAGGCAGTTTGAAAGATTTGCTTTTTTTTAGTTCAAATACGACATTATGGTTCTTAAGGTCTTACTTCCCTAGTTCCATAGTTACAGGAGTCTTCTGAATGGATGCAACCTTTTTTTAACATTCCTTGATGTAAATTTTGGTATTTATAAAGCACGTTGTAATAAATGATTGGCCATACCAAGAACATTTTGAGAAATTTTGTTTGCTTTTAAGTCCTAACAATTTCTTTAACATTTCTTCGAGAATTGGCAATATAAATTTTTAACCAGGAAGTTGTAAACATACGTTGCGCCATCCAATATGTAGCAAGAATATATTTTTTAGAAAAATTTACATAAATTTTCAAATTTTTTAGTAGAGTTACTGTCAGGAAGTTTTTGAGCGTTTAGCTTTTTGTACCAAATAGTCCGAGCACCGAACTAAGCGGTTTGAATTACTACCGAATGTGTTGGGAGCTTTTTTGAAAATGCTTCTTTTTTTGCTTTAGAAACATCCTGTGGATCATTCCTTAAAGCTGTTTAATAACAATGGAAACAGTTCGACGTAAGCATTAAAATGCTTAGCCAACTAAGGACCAAGTTGGGTTTTGTTGAAAATATATATTAACTGAGTTTAATCAGATAAACAATATATTCAATTGTTTGACATTAAACATAATAACTGATATGTTTCACAAAGTTTTAAATTAAAAACTTTTATGTAAAACGTGTATTGAGATTTTTTTGATCTCATTCCTTATATTTTCATACTTTATACAGTTATATTTAGCTAAAAAATTTCTGTAAAAGTACTCTAAAGAATGTTTTCTGTAAACTAGAATTTTTCTGGTTAAAATGTAAAATACTTTGTATAACCATATGAACAAATATTTCTACATATACATACATATTTGTGTCTTTCCCAGCAACATATGCTTATATATGTTCAACATGTGTTACATGGATTTTATGTATAAAATATTTGAGCTCTTTTGACAAACATATTGCAACATAATGATCAGTTTAGTATTCAACATCAAACATAAAAGTACTGGTGAAATCCTAAAAATTTATTAATAAACATTCCGAACAATAATTTCTATTCAAACTAATTTTCAAAAAATATTTAAAACTCAAATTCGCGAAAATAAAATGCAATTTTCTCGGAATAATTTATCAACAATCAAATGTGTATCATTATTTTACCTTTCAATTTTAATTAATCTAATGATGATGATGATGTCAGCTGAAGCTTTGGAAGATACTGCAGTAATGGAATTAAAAAACAAAGAATCAAATTCTGCTGAATCATTAAAACCATTTGAAATAAACCATCACAAAGAGATCGAGGAGCTCCAAAAACAAATCGAAAAACTCAAGAAGAACAAATTGAAACTAAAAGGTTTGGATTTTCATCGCTTAACTGAGCATTGTATATTGGGATTAAGTTCTCTTTTTATTGTTCTCATGGTGTTCTTTGTTTATGGATTTGTACAAACAAAACAGAAATGGAGTTCCGGGAAAAATAATCAACAGCAAATGATTTAATTAAACATTGAAAAATTTGTATTTTTATAATAAAAAATAAATTTGAATGATTTTTAACAAAGAAGAAATAGTTAAAATATGGTTTAAATATATTTTGATTTAGAAATATCTCCACTTTTAATGGTACTTGATTTTATTTACTAACAATCGGAGAGATAGATGTATATGACAGGAAATTATACCAAATAAATGATAATTTTTAGAACTGGAACGCTTTTTTTTCGATACAATTCTATAACTAATTAATAATGATTTGGAAGAGCACAAAATCTAGGTGGATACAGGGGCGAGAAGTACAAAAATCATACAGATAGTCCCTTTTAAGTACCTATATTTGTTTATACCCTCCATCACCACAAGCAGTGATGAGCGTTTTTACATCAAATTAAAATCTGAGTCGAATTTACTTTAGCCGTATGTCTGTTCGTCTATCTGTTACAAACAATCTTACGTCTAGGATAATAGTCTAAATCCATTGTCTATTGTTTTACCAAGCAGTTTTTCATTAAAATCTAGCTATATCGGTTTAAAAAGATATAAACCGATATCTGAAACAACCCTTAAAATTCTAAAAAAAATTCTTTTCAAAATTTTTCAATAAAAAGTGACTGGATTTAAACAAAATCTAAACCAAACTTGCTTGTTTTATTTATTTAAAAAAAGTCACTTTGGGGCCACTCCTGGCTAAAAGTAAGATAGAATACCCAACACCATATTAATGAGTTTTAATAACGTAAAAATTGGGAATAGCCCTCGTATAATTTGCTTTTGTTTTCTAAGCTTATCTGTGCAATAGATTATTATGATACCAACATTTATGTGAAATGTATGAGTTTTAAAAGGAATTACATGGGGTTAGATATAATTATGGACCGACCTCCGTACAATTACGCACAATTATCTTAATTGAACTAAATACGTATATGAGCGATTAATGAGTTTTAAAGTGATGTTTCGAAGGGTTGTTGTATGGCACCTATGAGAAATAATGGACTCATTTAATTTGACACAACGTTTTTGAATACCATAAGACTATTTTTTTAGCAAAATTGTTTTATATTTAGGAATTTTATGGGCTAAAAGTCTCATTTCGCGGGGACATTTGTAAATCAAATAATGAACCGATCATAACCAATTTCAATGTCCCTGTGCTAAATATTATTCTGATATCTTATAAAGTACGTTCTGTATTTTGCGAATGAGCTTTACAGCCAACCAGCTAATCAACCAGTAGATAGCCAAACAAGCGAACGGGCTGACGGTCATGTGGTATACTTAAAAGTGTATATAGGACTATTTTTTGCCCTCAGTCATCACGTGAGGTTGCAAACATCAGCACAAACGCATAATACCCCCACCACCTAGGGTGGTGTAGAGTATGATAAATTAAATTATTATTGTCGGTTTTGTGGCAGATGCCAATGTTACAACATTTTCCAGGATTGGTTTACAATTTTCAATAACTACCATATAAGGATCTCTTATAAATGTGTACTATTTATATTCTGTTAGTTCTATAACAGAATATTACTGTTAATCGGTTATAACTTCTTCAGTTACTGGTATTATCGTTTTTTATAATTTTGAATTGAGAAAATCTTATATCTAATGACGTTCTTTGACTTCTAATCAAAACAATTATATCTCATTTTCTTCATTATTTACACATTACATTACTTACTTATATACATGTATATATATGTAATCCCCAGGTGTATGTATTCTACAACTAATAATTCATATTTAGTAACATCAAATGCAATAAATATTTATGGGTTTAACTTGTATTTTGAAAACTTTGTTAAAATATGTTTTTATTCAAATACAGTCATTATTATACTAATAAGGACTAGTGACTAATAAAAAAAGGTAACAAACATGTAAAAACAATACAAGTATAAATTGTCCAAATGGAACATTTGTCCACTGAAATGTCATGTTATTTTTTTTCTCCTTTTGTTTCTTCTTTCTTGCGATCTTTTGTGGATTTTTTTTTGTACTGGTGAACTTGTGACTTTCACTGGCAAACTGAAATTGAAAGTTCTGCATTGAAAAGCGTGCGAACTCTTTTTCAATTCAAGCTCTTTTTTTCGTTTGTTGTGTTTGTTTCTGTTTTTTTGGCAAGTTCAGACATACTTTACTCTTACACCATATATGTGCATGTGTGATTTGCTCCTACTTCTTTTATGTTATTCCAGTCTGAGTTTTAGCTTCAGTTTCTTCTTTATCATTGGACAATGGTCAGTGACTTAAGAAATGCTAAAATATATATAAAATAATGTATATTGTGCCTAAATAATGTGAATTTATGCAATGACATACATTTTTGAATCGTAATGCTGATTGTGTATTTGTTAGTTTTTTTATGATATTTTTGGCAAGACATACATTATTAGTGGTTGAGCCAAAAAGGACCATATTAAAGAGCAAGCACCCGCTTCTGAGCAGATTATAAAGGAGCGTAGTGATTAGAAGTTTGATCGCATGATAAGAACAAATAAGAATGATACGAATCTTGAATGCCCTCCATTATAAAAATATACTTAAGTAACAACAAGTTTAAACATAAATTTACCAATACAGCCAGCAGTTTTTGGATGTATTTTATTGCCCCGATCTAGTCATTTGACACTCTTTGTCAGAGTTATATTTTCTAAGGGATTATATAAAAGAAATTATATATTTTTATCTTAAATCATCAAAGGTTAATGGGTATACTGGTAGACTTAGGATCATTTTGAGACGAATTAATAATATTCATACGTACGGGCATACAGACCCGTTCGTTTGTTTATACATTTGGCTGACTATTCCTGTAAACGTTATTTTAGATATATCTCTTTTTGGAAAAAGGCCTATTGAAATTGAAATGGGGGTTTAAATTCATAAAAATCGTAGCAAAAACAAATAAAACAAATAAAATTAGTTAACTCACTTTTCGGCAAATAAAAAAAGTATATTCGTTGTGCCAATTTTTAAATACCCTCCGCCACTTACATTATGTAAAGATTTGCGAGGTTTTAAAAAGGCTTCATATAAAAACTAATCTGAAATATGGTATTGGTCCACCTTTTCAATGAAATTGGTTCATATCTAAGAACCTCTCATTCCTTAAACCCTAAGTCTCCATATCTCTAACTCTCACGGATATAATTGATTATGGTCTGATTATTGTCAAATTAGATAGAAATATTAACTACAGTTAAAAAATTTGAAGCCATAGAAAAATATGGGTTGATATTCATCAGTTACATCACTTAGTGTTAATAGAAATTTAATGGTGACTCTTTTCAATTTAATTGGAATGAAATCATTAAAGATGGTTACAAATTAATCGTGTCGAATTTCCAAAATGTTAGTTTCTTTGGTCTTATTCTATTAAATAAGTATATTGCAAATTTCAGAATATTATCTTTAAAATTACGACCTGTATAAAAATGATATTATGATGTGTATCAAAATTTTGCATATTTTAGCCTAAAATCTTCTTTCTATTTGGTATGATGTGGTTAAATACTCTCTAAATTTAGATAATTTTTGCTAACAAATTTAGAAAAGTTTCTACTCGGAATATAGAGGTTGTCTCAGATATCGGTTAATTACTTTGTCAATGGAACAACATAGCTGGTTAATGGACCAATGAATTACGTTTTAAATAGAAAACTGCTTAGGAGAATTACAAAAAATGTGGCTAAATTTCATTAAATTCGGTCAATTATTCTAGGAGTTAAAATGTTTCCATCAGACAGATCAATCAACTCAGTTTGATTTGATTCAAGAGTGAGTACGGAATGACAACTTTATTACCAGTTGTGGTGGTGGAGGGTATAAAAACGTTCATGTCAAATTTTATCATGATACAATTAATTTAGTATAAACGTTTATTTCAATTTCAAAAGGGGGCTTCATATGGGGATAAGG
Source organism: Cochliomyia hominivorax (assembly GCA_004302925.2). Lineage (NCBI taxonomy): Eukaryota > Metazoa > Arthropoda > Insecta > Diptera > Calliphoridae > Cochliomyia > Cochliomyia hominivorax. Next base: position 51,052,194 of record PYHX02000413.1, read on the forward strand.
GCAAAATTTCAGATTTTACAAAATTTAATTCTTTGATTTCGGGAAGCATGAACAATACAATAGATCCATGATAAATTTTATCATAAATATTACAGAATTAACGTTTTTCAAGGTATACAAGTGAAATTTCGAGAGGAATATTGTATGGGGGTTAAAAGAAATCGTTGTTCAATTACAACGAAACTCATTCAGACATTTGATTTTTTAAATCAAAATAAACAGTAAATAAACTTGATCTAGCTCTCGTACAAGGCTTACTAATTTTTGGTGCATTGCATTTTGCCTCCCACATGCAAAGGAAAAATATGTTTGCGGTAACCATAAATGAGGAGCAACATACTATTGTTATTAGATATTGTTACCGTATTTAAAAACTTTGTTAATACTCATTATAATTTTTCATTATTGCAAATAGTTATTGTTGTTGCCATTAAATTTATTGTTATCCCAATAAAGTTTTTTTATTTTGCATTGAAACAATGTTATCCCAATAAAAGTATTGTTACAGGAACTAAAAATATTGTCTTAACCACTAAAATTATTCTTATCGCCATAAAAAATATTGTTATTCCAATTAAAAATATTTTTAGTTCGATAACATCTTTTTGTTCGCATTATTTTGTTTTTGAATAAAAATATTTTTGTGTGAATTATTTCAATATATTTCTCATTTTATTTATGTATTCCTTTGTAAAATATTTACACGTTATTTAAAATATTTTTGCCATAAAATATGTATTTATTTTAATTGCCTAATTTTTTTATTAAAAAAAAAGAAAAACTTTTAATTCAAATATGTATTATTTTCCATATCAACACAAATTGTAAAAATAATATTATTTCATATTGAGTTGTAAATAAACTAAAAATAATATGTTGTCCTAATAACAATGTTTTTTATAACAATGTTTTTATAACATATTGTGAACACAATATTTTTTTCATTTAATAAAAATAATTTTATAGCAACAACGAAATTGTTGTCAAAATAAAGTGAATTTAACAATTAACATGTTGGTAATAACAAAAAATGTTTGCCGCGAAAATATTAGTGTTTGCAACGAACATATTGCGAAATGACGTTTCTCTGTGGGTAGATTAACTAAATTCTCTTTACGTTAGAAATCACGTGAAAATCATATCACGGAAAAACACATATAAGGGATATCTCCACATTATTACAACATCTGTTTTCAGTAATTTTAATACTCTTTGGAAAATTAAAAGATTAAAAATTCAGGTAATGGCTACAAATTATGAAATTTTCCAAGGTCTGTATTAAAATTCACCATATTAATGTTTCAAATTTCAAAAAGGAATTTATTATTTTAAATATCTGCTTTAAATAAAATTTCTTCATGCGGTCTGATGAATGGAGGCACTTGACAGCCTTGACTTTTTTCACTTTTATTTCACAAATGTCATTTTCTTTTTCTTCCATTATTTTTATTATTATTTTTTGAAGATAACCTATGGTTTGTGTGTGTGTGTGTTTTTAAGTAAATATGTATAAACAAATATATTTTAATTTAATATTTTAATTGCTGCATGATATGCATAAAACTACTAAAATAATAAAACTTTCAATTTCTATTTCTCCTCTACGAAAAACATATTTTTTTCTTTCTTGGAAGTTAAAATCTGGTATTTTTATCACATTTTTTTTTTCAAAAAATATTATTAGTCAATACAATTGGGAAAAATATTTATGGAAATAGTAAGAAAAACAAGTGAGAATGCTATGTTCGGCTATGTCGAATTTTCAATATCCTCCACCATACACACCCACATTACACATTTATTGTTACTATAAACATGTTTATTGTTGTATTTATTTTATTTTGTTAACAATTTTGTTGCTGCAAATAAAATTATTCTTATAAAAAAAAACTATTGTGGTCGCAATATATATTAAAATATGTTTGACTGATCACAATATACATAGTTGTTAAACAGCTCGTTATAAAAAACTATTGTAAATGGGAAAATTATTATTTTCAGTTTATTGACAACTGAAGATGAACAAATAGTTTTTTTCCATTTGTGTCAACATGGAAAACATATTTGAATAAAAATTCTTATAAAAAATAAAGTAATTAAAATAAATAAAATAATATAACGAAAACATTTCAAATAATATATCAAAATATTTCATTAAAAATTATTTTTATTCAATAACAAAATAATGCAAACAAACAAATTTTTTATTGAATTAACAATATTTTTAGTGGTGATAACAAAATATTGAGTGGCGATAACAATAACTATTGTTATCAATGCAAAATAATAATGCAAATAAATAATTTTTTATTGGAATAAAAATAAATTTAGTGGCGATCTTAATTAATGCAAAATCATTTTTATATTACAATAACAATATTTTTTATTGAACAATAACTTTTAATATGATAACAATTTTTTAAATAACAATATTTTAATTTATTAATGCAAAATCACAATGTGAATAAAAAAATTTTTAGTTACGGCAACAATATCTAATAGCAATTGTATGCCACTTCTCGTTTATGGTTACCGCAATCATATTTTTCTCTGCGTGCACGGAATATTATTTATATTTTTGGCTATAACTTTTTTCACAGAACTGATTTTGATGATTGATAATTTTAACATACTGAAGCGAATTTTCTGGTTTTAAATAGAAAAGTTCTCTGGACCAAACAAATACTCAAGATTTCATTGAGCTCTGTCAGTTATTGCTACTATCCTACTGAACCGATTTTGATAATTTTACAAAAGATCTTAGCATGAATTTGGAGGTTGACTCAGATATCGGTCGATGTCTTTCAATATACCAAATCGATTTAGCGAGTTTTAAATAGAAGACTTCTCAGGGTTATAACTATACTTGGGTCAAAATTCAAAATTGAAAGTGCCAACAAAAGACAGAAAGACAGACAGACTGACAGAGCTAAATCCGTTCAAATTTTGATTTGATGACAAATTATAGGGATTGAGATATTTCATTTTTAGCGTTACACACGGAATGAAAAAGTTAATATAACCTCTTCACCGCTTGTGGTAGTGAAGGGTACAAAAAATGTGATATTAATATAATAAATTTTTACACATTTACACGGACTAAAACTAAACATCAAATGTCCAATTTCTTAGATTAGAAGAAAAATTACTTTAATAATGATAAAATATGAGAGACACTAAAATGTGTAAAATTATTCATTGATGCCTTTAAGTGATAAATTTAATGGGAGTTAAATTTTTTTCTTACATTTCTATAAACAGGATTATGGTTTTCTTGAATATTTTTTCACGTCTACCGGTAAAAAAAACTAGTGAATTTTTAAGAAAAAGCTACTGTAAATTTTGCTATAGATAAGACCCGCAAAAAAAAAGACAATACTAATAAATATTGTAATACTTGTGTTATGCGCTAAAAGATAATAAATGTTTGGAAAGAAATTTATCAATTTGTTTTCCCATAATTGCTTACAGGAGTCTTGACTCCAAACTTCATATTTAATTAATGCCAAAGACAACAAATATTACAAAATATTAGTGGCGTCTTCAAAATATACATCCTTATTAAAGATTAATTACTAAATTGATTTTAAGTGTGATATGTGTTATTCAATTTGTTCATTTTATAAAAGACATTATAATTATGGGGGACATATTGAAAACTATATGTATATTAAGGTGTATGTCTGAAAAAATCTTTACATTCAATAATTTGGAAGCTCTTAATTTATTAGTATTATTATACAGATCAGAACAAAATATAACTTCTTTAGTTCTGATCACAATTAAATTCGTCTTATGACTCTGAGTACTTAACATTAATTTTGGTCATCAATCAGTTATATTTTCAAAAGAATATTCAACAACTCTCCCGTCAAAAAATAATGCTATTTATTGCTTTCATTTCAAAGCCTTTTTACCTTAGCAACTGATGCCAAATCTGACCTAAAATATTAAAACATTTTTTATTGGAAGTATATTTCGGTATTTATAGTACTCACTATATTTGCTTCTTTATTATACACCGCAGGTGGTTGGGTTATTATGCGTTTGTGTTGATGTTTGTAACATACAAAAAAATGGTATAATATCTACCTTTAAGTATACCGTTCGAATCAGAATCAGAATCCGGCTTTCTCTCTTTGTATTTCAATGATATTCAGCACATGTTATTATTTGGACCAAGGACGAAACTAATTGAAATTGGCCATGTTTAGTCGAATATTTCAGGTACCTCCCATACAAATGTCCTCATAAAAGTCCTAAATATAATGTGTTATGATGTTCTAAAATGATGTGCCGTATTATGTGGAGGGTCTGTCCATTATTTCCCATAGGGCCCATACAAGTTCCCTTCCAAATATCACTTTGAAGGGCATCAATCTTACATATACTTTGGTATTGTAATAATAACTGACCAAATAAAAATAAAAGCAAGAATCAATGTGCTAAATAATATTAAGGTCGGTCCATAATTTCTTCTAGATTTTAAAACTTTTAAATTTCACATTAATGTTAGTTTCACCATAATATACAAATAACTCCATGTATAATAGTCGGCTTGACCGACTATAATATTCTTACTTCTTTTTAACCTAAAATTTAGTTTTTGCAATACTTAAAGTGGTTATAGCTTTATATTTTCAGTCCTTTATAAATATCTACACCTCTACCTCTACCACCTATGGTGCACAATGGTGCTGAATCGATTTTGTTTCACATTTGACACACCGCAACATATTGAGTGCCAAAATGACACTGAAAATATAACGGTCCACTTTTGTTTAAATTTTTATAAAATGACGAACTTAACAGGTTATAACCAAACACTGCCACATCCTTGTTTTTGGTAGGTTTTTGGTTTTACTTTCTTACAAAACATTCTCCACTTGAATGGAATTGGTTTGACCCATACTTGAATAATATAGTCCACCATTTTGGATTTTGCTAAATCATATACGATTAGTCTATAGCAATATGAAGGACCAAAAATAGTTGAAAGTTTTATTGAGAAGATGTAAGACAATAAATACCAAGTGGGAAAAAGTTGCTTAGGTTGCGAACAATACTGAATATTTTATAGGGAGCTAAATTACTGGACCGTTTTTATATTTTTACAGAATAATACAAATATGCCCGAAAGTAGCGTAGGATATGAAAAGTTTCGATAAGTAAGGGGGAGAGGTAAACCAATACAAGGAAAATGTATATTTCCAAATATTTAAAGAACTTTTAAAGCGAGAGCTTTATAATTTGGTCCCAATTACATTCGTAAGGAAATGTTTAAGTGGAGAAAATATAAGACCTTTAGGAATAATGGAAAGGTAGCCCTATACAAAGCAAATAATAATTATCCAATATCGAAATAACTATTACTGGGACAGTTTTAAAATTTGGTCGCCATTATTTTCTCAAGGAACACTTTTACTGGAAAAGGATAAGATCAAACGGAGTGGAAGCTCCTATACAAAGTCAATATTAATTAGCGAATATTTTAAGAACCATTGAAGTGAAAGTAATAAGATTTTATTTCAATTACTTTCCCAATGAATGGTTTTACTGTACAAAATGTAGGACGGGTAAGGTAACTGTAGAACTTATTCATCCAAAGAAAAGAACTTTTCTCCTGGACACTTTCTTTAGGAATTGTTGTTGTGAGAATTATAGAGCAGATATTACCATGTAAGGCGTATATCAATTGCTAGATATAAAATGGACAGTATCTGACAGCTGATGTATCTTCCATTAAAAGCAAATAGTAATCGAATATCTGAAGAACTATTACGGCAAAAATGTTTTAATTTGATGAAATCATTTTTTAAATATTGGTCAAGATTTTTTGAAATTTTTTCTAAATCTAGAACGGAAAAACTAATATTAAATAAAAATTGATTGTCGAAATTTTACAAGAGTAATCCCAAATTTTCTATAGATCCAATATTATTCATTGACAACATCCTTTTAAAAAGTATAATTCCTACATAAATGTAAGTACCATAACATAAGTACCAAACATAACAAGGATGTTTTAGTAGGCCAAGCCCGACTATGTTATACTCTACACCACAATATTGTGGTTACTAAATGCTGTGACACTCACAGCATTATGCGAAATTTGTGCGTTTTAAAATGAATTTTGCTATAGAGTTATATACGAGCTAGAGGAAAATATGGACTGAACCTCGATTTTTAATTATATTTATTTACCAACGTATATGTAAGATGCTTTTCAGAGCAATATTTGGAAGGGGTTGTATGAAGCCTATGATTAAGCACATCGTTTTAGAATAATGTTTTGGCAAAATTTTGTGGAAATCGTGTTATATTTAGAACTCTTATAAGCTTAACACTTCATTTCGGGAAGAAATTTGCATATTTTTTTCATTAAATATTTTTTAGCCAATTTTTTAATTCATTTTTATTTACACTTAATCATTTCTATCATCGCTGAATGGTCACATCAAGTGTTCATAAAGCATTAAAAAAGGAAGTACCTCATTTTGGTTAAATGTGTATACCATTCTCCGTGACTAGACGTAAATCTGTCTCATAAGGAAATTTATTTAAATGAATTAAATTTCGAATCAATAAGATAAACTTAAAGAGGTCATAAAGCTTATATTCTTCATGAAATTATAAAGACTAATATATTCGATTATGTTTGATGATTCTGTTTTATATCCTTTGATTTAATATTTATGTCATTTACCTCAAGTGGTGATTAAGCTATGTCCATCTGTCTGTTGTTGGAACTCTCACATCCACAATAATTAACAGAGTTTAAAATGAAATTTGACGTGAGTATTTGTTATTGTCCTGAGCAGTTTCTTATTTAAAACCAGTAAAATCGGTTTAGAATATTAAATGATATAGAACGATGTCTGAGACAGCCTCTAAACCTTTCGTAGAACATTCGAAAATTTCAAATATAAATTGACAAATTGGAGTAATAATTGTGGTGAAGGGATTTGAAGATTCGTCTTACCGGAAATAGCATATTTACTTGTTTAAAAGTATGAATTAATTTTTAGCCACTATTTTATAAAGATATATCTACTTGTGCCCCTCAAGAATCAGCAACACTATGTAGGTTATACAATTTATAAGCCTTTATCATATACGAGGTACAAAAATGGACTTTGAACATACAAATTGAAATTTTATTTTTTATTCACAAAGAAGTCAGCTTCGGATTTTAACAAATTTTAACAATCGGTAAAATGTAAAAAATTCGTTTATGTGATGCATAAGTTATACATTTTTAAAAAAAACTTAAGCGAATTTCCAAACTTTTTTAAACGTGCCTCAAATTGAAAACATAAAAATCATTAAGGATAATTTCACCGCAATAAGGTTCATGTTATATTTTGTATTCCCGATTTAAATTGATTTATCGGGTACTTGTGAATTTATAAACATATTAACCGTTAAAATCAATTTAAATGTTAATAATTTTTTGTTTAGTTTTTTTTTATTATTCATATACACAAATTTTAACTTAAATTATAGTTGCAAGTATTACATAATTTGTTAAAATTGTTTTCCAATAAAAAGTAATAAAAACAAAAAAAAAAAAAAAAGGTGAAAAGAAAAAACACTTGTTTATTTCTTTATCATAATTGTTACATGATTTTTTGAGGGAACAAAAAAATTCAATAAAAAATATGAGTTTTACACATGCAAATCATGCGAATTAAGAGAGTTGCATGCAACATAAACTCAAAAAATCAAACTCTTCGATACGAACTTTAAAATGCGTAACAGATATTTTTCCTTTTTTTTCTCGTTGGTTTGTTGTGTTGTGTTCATAAATTGAAAAGTTTTGGTTAAACTTAGTCGTACTTCTGTATGTTGAAAATTTTAAGAAGAAAAAAATTTTTATTGAAAATTGATTTAACTGTCAAGAAATTTACAAGATATAGATACTCATATATATGTTTTTATTGTAGGCATAGCCAGTCATTCAGTTAGTCAGTCAGTTTTTCTTAGCTTTAGCATTTTGTGGTAGACATACAGCCATCCATTCATTCCTTCAATTCATCCATATTATATAATGATATCAAGTATTAACACAACAAAAAGTTTTATATATTTTTATGTTTATTTTTGTAAAACATAATGTTTATACCCTACTGTAGATAGTTATGGGTATTATGAGTTTGAGCTGATGTTTGTGACATACAGACAAAATGGTACATCAACCTTTAAATATGCCGTTCGATTTGAGTCGATTTAACGATATCCGTCCCTTTGTATGTGTAACTGTCTGTCCGTCCGGCTTTTTAAATGTCTTAAAAAATTTGGTGAATCTTATTGAATTTTAACCTGACTGGTCCAATATTTTAGGTACAAGCATCTCGGAATGAGGTTTCAAGCTTATAAAAGACAAAAATATAAAGCGATTTTAACGACATAAGTCTTATGAATTTCTAAAGCAATATGCCGTATTATGTGAGGGTCAGTCCACTTCTTCTGGTTCCATACAATCCCCTTTTAAATATCACTTTAAAAGGCATAAATCTCATATATATGCTGGTATTATGATAATAATGGCTCAAATTAATATAATTATAAGAAAAACTTATATAAGAGTCGGTCCATTTTCATACAGCTCCCATTTAATTAATATTTAAGGTACACCCATACAATCGGAATGACGTTTCAAGCTCAGAGATGTCCTCTGTACAAAGCGATTTTAAAGAAATGTAAGAGAAATTAGTCTTATGAAGTTCTAAAGCAATGTGCCTCTGGTCCCCTTCATGCCCCCTTCCATACATCACTTTGAAAGGCATAAAACTCACATATACGATGGTATTGTTTGAATTGGTAAAATTAAGATAAATTTAAGCAAAACTTTATGTGAAAAATCATACGAGGGTCAGTTCATAAGTTCATGCAGCTTCAATTTAACCCCCCACAAAAATAAAATTTCAGACACGTACATTTTAGTTTCATAATAATGTACTGCACAATTAAGAATAGATCAATAAATAAAATTATACGAGGGTTGTTTATTAATTTTTCGTAACTAACATTTACAGCCAACATTGTGATGTAGGGTATTACAAACTCGGTCTGCACTGATTACAACATTTTTACTTGTTTTTGTTTGTTGTTGGTTAATTTGGTAGTTTAGATTAAAGTTTTTTTGGAGTTTTAGTAGTTGTGATTTTGTTTGTATTTGGTAAACAAATTAATACTCATGTTACTTTTAGCAATAATTTTCGCTTAAATCATTATACTCCACCTCCTACCAATAAATTACTGTAATCATGTATTTAAGTAGTAAAAGATAAAAAAGACTGCTAAGAGAAATATGCAGAAAAAAAGATCATTATACTTTATAGTAACAACGATATTTAATATTTACTTAAAGAAAGTAAAAGTATGTAAATATAACGATTGATAAACTAAAATGAAATTAAATTCACCTGCATAGAAAAAATTTTTTTTGAAAGATTTTCCTGGCGGAATTTACGTCGATTTCACAAAAATCACTTTAAAGCGCATTAATATCAAAAATCTTGTACTACTTTTGTAAAATCCTACACAATTAAAATCCATGTAAGCCGAAAACAATTTTCGAAATTTAGCGAGAATCAATCTTTCGAAAATCGCTTCACACATTTTGTGCAAACATGTTTTAAGTCAGCGCATAAAACAAAATTTTCGAGAGTTGGTTGATAAAATGTTCATGCCTCTGAATGGTGTAGTCGCATAATTAAATTAATATGTATTTTTACACATATATAACATACATACATACATACAATTTCAAGTGATATATCGTAAGAGTAGGTATATATGGTCCGCCAAATTTTTTTAATTAGAACCTATAACTGCATAACTTTTTATTCAAATATGACCGGAAAAATTTTTCTTGCCGCAAAATTAAATTAATATTTTTAACACACAACACTTGAATTCTCTTTTCGAATGATAAATTAGTAAAAATAAATAAAATTTGAAATCAATTTGAAACCACCAACTTATAAGCCACTTGATTACGTTGCTCTAGATCACCAAATAAACGGATTTAAGATATTAAAATTGCATTTGCAACAAGAAATCAACGAAAATATCAAAAAAGTGAAGAAAAAAAAATAATTGTTAAATTAAAATTTTTGCAGACCATTTGAAGGAAAGAAATCTAATCAACGGAAGTAATTGCGCCCACACAATTGCAATAAATAAATAAATAAATCAACATACATATTAACATGCACATACATATGTATGTAAATATAAGTAGTAAATCTTAAGTACATATGCACATTTATACTTATGAATTTATCTGAATTATAATATTTTAGTTCAAGCCAAATTATGTAGACCCACGTTTTGAATAGCCGTTGAGAATATGATTCCAAATGGAAAAAATAATGTATGGCATGCTAAAGCATTAAGTTACACATTTACATGCATTCAAACATATTTTATATGTACAGGAGAGGACAACAAAATAGCACATAACATGGTGAACATTATTTGAATTAATAACTGTTAAGAAACAATTTGTATTTCCTGTCTTTTTTCTTGGTCAAAATTTGTATATCATTTAACAGTATCGGTTTCGGGGGTTTGTGTATTTATGTTGATGTTTGTTACGTATATAAAAAATGGTGCTATAACCACTCTTATGTATAACAATCGCCTCAGAATCGCTTTTTGGGTTGGTTTGACGATGCTAGTTCTTTTGTCTGTCTGCCCGACTGGCTGATTGTCAAACGTAAACTTATGTCGTAATTTTAGAGAAATCTTGATAAATTTAATTTAGGGTCAATAACATGGTATATAATTGATGGAATATTTCCGGTTCTTCCCAAACGTCATAAAATATATCACTATTAACCGCCGCTTTTTCATCCAGAACAGCGCAAGTTCTTAACAGATCCAGTGAGTGTAGGTTGACCTCCAATGTTAGAGCGTATATTAATTTTGTCATTCCGGGTATAACGCTAAGAAAAATCATCTTAGACCCCGTAATGTATATATATATATTCTTGCATCAAATCAAAGTCTGTGTGGCTGTTTTTCTGTTGTTAGCACACTCACATCCACAGTATTTGACAGAGCTTAATGAAATTTGGCTTCAGTATTTCTTATTGTTCTAAAAAGTTTTCTGTTTAATCGGTTCAGTATATTAAGAGAACTGAAGAAGTCTCTAAGTTCAAGCGAAGATCTTTCGTAAAATTGTCAATAATAAATCAACAAATTAGAATAATAATAAATAGAAGTTACAAAAAATCCATGAAAGACCCTCGTATTATTGATTTTCTGTTTTTTTTTGTAATTGTGAAGTAAATTTTTGTGACCCTGACAGTTATTTGGAAATTATGAATTTTAAAATGAATTTTTCCTAAAAAGTTATATGGAATCTAAAAGAATTAAGCGCTTATTTTTGGCTTATTTTAATTTATTCTTAATTTGACCAGTATTTATTATAATACCATAACCATATGAGATATTTTCGTCTTTCATTGAGAAGGTGGCTTATATGGGATCTATAAGAAGTTATAAACCGACTTCGTCCTGGATCTCAATAATTTTGACCAGTAGAGTGTTTAAATCGGTAAGTTTAAAACATATTAAAACTAAGATTCTTACTTGTTTTCAATTGTCTTATGCGAGGTAATCTATTTCTAGTGCTAATTTATTACCCAACACTGTTCAAAACATATGAGTGCATATCAAATAAACTTAAATGAATGTTTGAGCATGAATAAAAATTGCTGCATACAACTTAAAATAAAATAGTTTATTGACAGTTGCACAAATTATGGCTTTCAATTTTCATTGAGATTTATGGCAGCGAAAAATTTAAAAAAAAATTGAAATAAGAAGAAACAAAACAAAACAAAACAAACAAAAATCAGCCTGGCACACTTGTTGTAGTTATCGTGGTTGTTAGTTGGCCAATTTGCATATTATTGGTAGAGAAAAGGCAACAAATAGAAGAAAAATATCGTTAATATAAACAAACTTAAGATTATTTGTCAAAAATGCAAACAATACCAACGAATGAATATTTTTGTTCAAAAAAAAAAATCATAGACGAAATTCAAACAATCGTAAGATTTATGGTCATAGAATTGGATGTTGTTTTGTTCAATTTCTTTTATTTTATTGTTGTTAACAATGTTTTTGGTAAAAAATTGCAAACAATTAAAAAAAAAAGGAAAATTGCCACACCTGATATGAAAATGACAAGTAGTACTTACGGTGCTATACACTTTAAATAAAATCTTTACTTGGACTACTATTTACTAGTATTCAACATCTATTGAAGTTTTAAGAAATTATTTCACTTCTGGTGAATATTACAGTTACCATCGCATTCCAATTTCCAATCAAAATTACAAAAATTCTTAAGAACCGTCTTTTTCGAAAAAATTTAAATTCCTTATTGGGTTTACGAAGTTGACTCAAATAACGCTCACATATATATGTACACTTTTTGAAACAATTTGCGGAATGTTGTTCACCATAATTTATTTACGAATTTTGATAACGCTTTTGTAAACTGGACTCCTTTTGATTTAGATTTGGAATAATAAATGGAAAACCGTTCTTAAATAAAAACTGTATGGTAAGCAGATTACTGTTTCGCCAAAAAAATGTATTATATCGCTATTTACGCAGAACGAAATTCAATCGAATTCCCTTTTTATATATGAAAATTTTCTCCATCCGTATTAATCATGTCTTTCCGACTCGAGGTTCTAATTTTTAATAAAAGCCAGAATTGCACTAATTTGTAAATGTACTGAGAATTTCGCTCCCTCATTAATGAAATTATTTCTACTTTTCATCACAAATCTGCACAGTGAACCAGAATAAATTTCTTTAAAGTTTGGAGCTTTTTACTCTTAAAAGTTTGTACATTGTAGCCAGTCCGTAGGCAAAATTATAGGAACTCCAAAAATTTTATCTTGTTAAATACACGTCAAATATTTGATTATTATTCAACTCAAAATAAAACTTTCCTTAAGGTCTGCATTTGCTCTTTATTTGTCTTTGAATTTTGAACTTCTTATTACAACATTCTGGTTTTACTCCAGGACAAAAAGTAAGTTAAATTATATTTTGCTATTGATTGACATATCAGTGAAACTAATGCTAAGGTCCTTGACTACATTCAGGGCACTGATTTGGGACATCACAGTCTATATCGCGCCATTAAGCAGTGTCTTGCTTCATATAGATTTCGATTTCATCACTATGCGATATTGTAGTTAAGATTACGCTTTTCGTATCTTTCAATCGTTTAAAATATAACCAAAAATAATAATTTCCATACCACAAATCTGCCGATTATCACCTTGACGGCCTTGTAGAGATAAGATAATAACTACTGGTTACAGCGGTTAACTGGATATTCAATTATGATGTCAAAGATTTGTGTACTTGTGCTATAAAGAATGAATAATAACCGAAAGAGAACAAAAGACTGCACACAGTATTATAGAAAATAATTGTTGTTTAAAACTTCATGCTTAGATTCTAAATAATATTCACTTATTCACACTTGCAGTTCGTGATAAAATAAGTGTCACTTCCTTTTAAAATTTAGGATGCCCTTTATACTTATAGCAGTCGACACTGTCCTCAAAGCAGTCATATAAAGATCTCTCTTCCACCCATAATGGCGTATGATAACGTGAGTAATGACAGACATTCTAGGTTCATTTGTGTATTGTACTAACTACAAAATAATGTTGTTCATAAAAAGCTTCAGGAATTGTCAAGGTTGTAAAGTTTCTAATAAGGCATTCTTAAGGTATTTTCAAAGTGATTTGAAAGAACACAAGTTAATAGTCTGACTATAAACTGATTCCTTCTTTTTACTACTTTGGGAAAAGTCAGAGATTTTTTATATCAGATATTTTTTCCCGAATATGTATCACAATTCAGACTGTGGTCTAAATATCTCTAAACTATATAACATATTTCACATATGTAAGAGTTATTTGTAGAAAATTATAAATGAAATTTTTGGTGATTTATTAAAATATCAATTCCTGAAGAGATCAGATTTGAAGATCACATGACACTACTAAAAACTTATGCCCTTTCAAATCTATTGAAAAATGCTTCAAGAAGGTCCATGAGTAATTTTATTAAAAGTAATTTCAATGTTATAAAATAATTTGAAACAATTAAGAAATTATAGTCAGTCAAACCTGCTATTTAATACCATACACCACACAGCAGATTATAAGTGATGGATACCATAATTAAATTTATGTTTTGATTTATGCTATGCAATATAATGGACCTAACAGTTATGTATTTTAGAATATCATACGACTAATTTTTGTCAAATTTCATTGACTTTTATAAGCTAAGAACCTCATTAAGGAAGAATATTTGTATGGAATGTATCTGAAATATTAAACTGGACATGGCCATTATAGTGCGTTCACAAATGAACGGATATCATTAAATCAATCGTGAAAGTTATTCTGAGTTGAACTGGAGATCCTTACCATCTCCTGGATTTTATTAAACATTCTCCAATTTATTGTCTTCCTTCTCGTCCTTCTTTTAGAATTCATATTTCACATTTTCTTATACAGATTTTTCTAAGTGTTTTGATAACAACAAATAAAAACAAACGTTTTGACAACCAAAAAGAAAATTTTAATTTAGTTGCATCTACAACTGCAAAAAAAGCGAAATATAATCAAAACTTCTTGTTAGGATCGGTCAACAAATATAATTGTTGAAAGTTTGTTGTTTTAATTTATTATTATTTTTTCTTTTAATTTTTGATTTTAATGATAAACTTTTTAAACATATTATATATTAAATCAAAAATTTCTTTGCCATCAGCATCATCACCAACGCCAACTCCAACACCAACATATATCAGTGTTGTTTACTCCCAAAGTCACAGACACTTCCACTCTATAGCCTACTAGTGTGACACTACATTACAAACATTATGTCTTTATTAAATTGGTGCGAAAATGTTTAATAATTAAAATGCATTTTCATCAAATATGCGTATTTTTGTTAGAAAATTTTCAGAAATTGAAAAGAAGAAGAAGAAGAAAAAACTTTCATTTTCACTTTGACTATAAAATATAAATGTTTAAATGACTTGTCAGTTTGAAGGCAGTCAGGTTGGCTAACTGACAAGATTCAATAGATAGATAGATGTGAATAGATGGATGGATGGATGGATGGTTAGCTGGATGGATAACTGAATGAATGAATGGACGGATGGTTGAATGGTTGGATGGATGAACGGATGGCTTCTACAAAACCACACATTTATAAGAAATACAAAATAAGATAAGAGAAACTTTAATTGAAAATTGTATTGGTTACCTTGAATGCAGGTTATATAAAATTATGACCAACTGACTGACTAACAATATTTTCAACATTTTAATGTTGACACCTAAAACAAATACAAAAACAAACCATTTATGTTTGTTTGTATGAATGTTTCTTTTTTAAACGTTTCTATTCACACATGTTTTAAGATTAAATGATGCAAAAAAGAGTGTTACATACAAACAAACAAAACATATCATATCTAACTAACACTAGTTGCTGCTGCTGAAACAAAAAGGGAATGATGTTTTTTCGACCGTTTGTTGCAAATAGTTTTGTAGGTGCAGCTATGTCAGGCTTGTTTTAAACTCTTTTTTATGTTTTGCAGAAAAAAAAAACTGTGGCCAATGGAGTTAAAATACATAGTTAAAAATAATAATTAATTAACACTATACATGGTTTAAGTAACTGTAAAGGAATGTTGTACTTTTAGCCATTTAATGTCTCTCCATTATAGTGTAATTAATACTTTTTTTGGAGAAACACAACATATTCTCACGATTCACTTGAAAATAGGTTTATTAGATATTTTGGAACTACGTAGAAAAACAATAAAATTTTAGATTTTTCAAAGTTCAACACAATTCAAACGAGGTCAGTAGGCTTTCACATTTGAAATTGTAAGAACAAGTGAAGGAATCTTTATATTGAATGCGCAGTGGGGCAGAATCAAATTTTTAATAAATCTGATCGAATGTAGCATTATAACTTTTGCGAGATTGAACCCCATAAGACTTCCATATGTAGAATTATTTAAATTTAATTTGAAACGTTCACCATTTGATAGCTCCCAGTGAGACCTTTAAAAACAATTTTTTTAGAGTTTTTTTATTTTGAACCTTTTTTTGTATTTTAAATTTTAAAAAGTTTGCAAGATCCTGTTACATATTCCTTTCAACGCATTTAATTTTTATACCCTCCACAATCACAAGTGGTGAAGAGGGTATATTAACTTTGCTTTTCCATGTGTAACGCTAAGAAGGAATCTTCTCAGACCCCATAATTTACATATATATATTCTTGCATCAAATCAAAGTCACAGTCTATTAAGCTCGGTCCATCAATTTGTCCATCTATCTTTCTGCCCGTCTGTTGTTGGCACGCTCACATCCACAAAAAGTTGACAAAGCTTAATGATTACAGTCCTGAGAAGTATCCTATTTAAAACCAGCCAAACCGGTTAAGTATATTAAAAGATATAGGCCAATATCTGATGCAACCTCTAAATTCAAGAAAGGAACTTCAGTAAAATTTTCTTTCATAATCGTTCAATTAAGTTATGTAAGCTTTAGTACTACACTCTAAAAATAAATGTAAATTACTCTGAGTAAGATTTCATGTAATATTACTAAATGTGCGTAAAAATGAGCATAAAATGTTTGATATAATTTTTACAGACTTTTGTCTACAAAAATATATACAAAATATAATAATATGAATGTTGCAGTATGAATTATGTACATTTACATTTAAAGTTACTTATATTGTATATAAAATTTTTTAAATGTTTAATAATATTGAATAATAGATATTTATTTTTTACAAACAAAATGCTTAAAAATTTGGATCAAAGATCAATGTGTAATTTTACCCTATTTATAGTAGTAGTCCAATTACCTACAAAAAATAGAGTAAATTTACATTAAAATTTTTAGAATGTATTCCAAAAATTATAAAATTAATTTTATGACACATTTGTGAGTGTATGTGTGTGTATATGTAAATTTACGGAACCTATCGTATTAACTTCACATGAACTTATGGTGGAGGGTATTGAAGATAAGCCTTAGCCGAATATAGATTTCTTACTTTTTTTCTTTCTTTTTACGTATTTAAAAAAATGTGACCAATATTGCTATCCAAATCCAAAAATAATTAATTTTAAATTTTACATTTCAGAAAATTACGATTAAAAAAACTTCTTTACAAAGAAATCTATAATTTTAGTTTTGTTTCCAAAAATACATACTCTTTCAAATTTAACCATTTTTTAATTTTATTTTCAATAAAACATTCCAAAATCTCAAGACCTGAAAATGTAGATGTCATACTATAGTTCAATTTAACTATTGCCGTTTTAGTATATTTCGGGAATCCAACTGAATCGTTAGCACAAGTGTTTTCGAGTTTTTTGAAAAAAAAAAGACATTTTCGAATACAGTTTTATGTCAAAAACTATCGTCAAACTATCCTTGCTTTGTATAACGGAGCGTAAAAGTTTTTCTTTTGTTTGTGGTTTTTAGTATTGTATTTAAATTTATTTTTCTAGATACCATGGTTTTATTTAAATCTATTATTTCTCCGCTACAGAAACACAAACTTGAATTTCTGAATATTTCCAAATTATAATTATATACCTCTTTACAGTAGAAATGGATATTGCTGAATAATGGATAAAAATTATAAATTATTTTTAATTACGCTGTTATATCCTTAACAGACGGACATACCAAAATCGACTCGTTATATGATGTCCAAGAATACATACAGATTTTGTGTGTGTAAATGAAATTTTATATATTCTCAGTGATGGTGGAATATGAAAAAATTAAGCTTAATATTTTAGTGAAGAAATTATAAAGTGGTTGATAGTAAGAACCGGTTAACTGACTGAAAAAATGGCATATCGAAAAATTCGAAAATATAATTTATTCGAAACCGGTCGGCTTTCTAAAATGCAAAAACCGGTAAACCGGTTTCCGGTTTCGGTTTTTGAACACAATAGTTAGCACAAACAACAATGTGTCGTATCGCTAGAAGGTCTGAATAGGCATAAAAAGTTAATTATGGAAAGGTGCTTTCAAATAACCTTTACTTTTTCTCTTCTTTGAGGAAATTAAAAAAAGATACACAAAAAAAAAAACTTGCCTCAATAAAACTTGCTGTTGTTGTTTTATACAAAAATTGTAATAAGAAAAATATATAAAAATCAAAAGTAACACAAACTTAATATGTGGGTACGTTTGTCATATTCATACATATGTTGTGAACATACAAACATACCTTTTTCACTGCCACACTCGACTTCGGATTTTCTCCTTTTTAATTTTTATTTTTTTTAGAATTAAACTCTTGTAACAGAGAGATAAATATTAGAACTCTTTTTTAAATTAAACTCTTGCAAAACGATTCGATAGTTTGACCGAATAAAAAAGAGGAAAAACCGTACCCTGCTTTGTAAATCCAATAAAATCGCTATAGAGGATGGTTTATAGTTTGGGGTTGACAGACAATAATTTTAATTTTGGGCACATTTTGATTCCAAAAAAATATTGAACAAGCCATTCAAGCAGTCGCTGTTACAGTGTTATAAACAGTACCGATACTGTTAGTTCATAGAAAACCTGCGCTGATGGGTGGAATGGGTCATAATATGGGAGAGAATTGTTGAGTAAAGAAAGGTATCCAGAGTGTGGCAGATGTAAAACGGGGATTAAATACCTGTTAGAGCAAATCACTATAAAAACGTTAATTATAGGATTTCTGTAAAATGTTCAAAATTGCATCACTAATAATTAAGTTTGTATGTGAAAATATTTTTTCTGTAAAAATTTCAATCGAATAAAAAATTTAAACTGTAAATTTAATAATTTCGTTTTCGTTAACATATATATATATATATATATATATATATATATATATATATATATATATATATATATATATATATATATATATATATATATATATATATATATATATATATATATATATATATATATATTTTTTTTTTTTTTTTTTTTTAAAGATAGTTTTGGAAACATTGAAAAATTAAAAAAAAAATAATTCGTTATACGATACATTTGGTTTATTATACTTTATTATATCCCATCACCATTTGCATAAGCTGTTTCAGATATTAAATTTATATTTATACAAGAAAACTATATAAATCAAATATTCCTTTTATGCCATAAAATTTTAAACTAAATATCAAATATAAAAATTCTATTCAATTTAGGTAAATATTTGATATTCTTATGTCAGAAATACGCATGCGCTTTGAACCTGTTCTAACTGAATGTATATGTACATTAAACATTAAATAAGTCAAAACCAAAATATTTATAGTAAAACATTGAACGCAGCAAACATTTCTTCCAACTTTGTAGACGTTCATACATTTAAACATAGAAACGTTTGAACAAAAATAATAAATAGAACTCAACATCCATCAGTTAGTAACAAACACTTCAGCAGTTCGGTCATTACATTTGTATGAAATTAAATTGTTTACGCTGAACTTATACTATTTTCTAATATTCAACATGTTGTCATACATGTTGCAATGCTTGTAACTTAACATAAATGTTTATGTTGTAATTCAACAATGATAGAATGTATAAATGAGTTGCAAGTGGGGAAATGTTCTAAAGTCTGTTCTCATTTTAAAGGTTTTCAATATCTAACAAATTCTATCTTGTATTTATAGTTTTTGTTTGAACTTTAACCTACGGTAGTTAATGAACTTAAATGAGGTTAGAAAACAGTTTGATAGCTGCGTTCAATGTTTTAGTATAAATACGTTTGTATTGAATATTCTGAGTTTTATTGGAATCTGTCAATGGAACTTGTCAGTTGCTGCAAATAAGTTTTTTGTTTATTTTTACATTAATTTTTGTTTAATTGTGGAAATAATTAATATTCTTTATAATTTAAATTTATTAAATTTTTAATTAATCGTTAATAAATAATTTTTAAAGAAAATTTAAATATTTCATAAAAATTCTTATTCGGGAAGAATAAGTGGAATAAAATAATAAAATCAAACTACTTAACCAAACTAATTTCAGAAAATGAAACGCAAAATATAGTTAAATATGACTATATTATATACTGCAAAATCTGGAATAATATCCTTTTCGTCATAAATATATCTGTAATTATTTATTTATTTTTTGGAGATCTATCTATATAATTATTTCCGAAAGTAAAATTCAGATGGATGACCATAAATCGACAAATGATGTATGTTACATATATTAATATAAATTTATTATATAAGGCAACAATAATGATTTGGCATCGAAACTGTCTCTTAATTTGCGTCAGCAAATCGATCGATTTTGGAGGTTCCTTTAAATATATTTAGCGAGTCTTTAGCAAATCGAGAAGCGTCATTCAAAACTTCGTTTGTGATTCTTTTTTAATACCAAAATTATTAAAAGGAATATTAATTTTGGTACTGCGAAAATATTCGTTATATATATATTGTTACAATTACAATTTTGATAATGTTTTGTTTTTATTATAAGTAATGACAACTCAAGAACCTTTATAATTTAATATAGTTAATTTCCATTTTATTCCCAAATAAAAACAAGTAAGAGATCGGTCAAGTCCGATTATTTAATGTGGTGTAGGATACATTGTTGGTATTATTAATATTAATGAACGATCCTCGCATAAATTATTTATTTTTTGGAGCTGAAATTCATTTTTTTCTTGAGCAAATAAAAAATGTTGAAGTTGCTGGAGTTTCGAACAGTGACATTTAAAAAAATGTTTTTGTTTGATAATTACTTCTGAAGACGTATTGGTTTTTATTACTATATAGACTATATGTCTAAACAATAAAGAATGTTATATTCGGCTGAGACGAATCTTAAATGCCCTCCACCACTAATATTATGTATATCGATTCCAGAAAAAGCGGTTCATAGAGGCTACATTGGAATACGGTAATATATTTTTGGAAGTACTCACACTCAAAAGCCATTTTCTAGATATATTCGTCACAACCATAAAATAGACGAGGCAAACATTTATTATCATCAACATGTTAATTATTGATTTAATTTTATCTTGACAACAATTTTGTTGCTGTAATAAAATTTTGTTTATTAAATTAAAAATATTAAAAAAATATATTATTTTTAATTTACTGACAACAATAAGCATTGTTGGATAAAAACAAGAGAATAAAGAAACTGTTTATTCTCTTTTATGGTCATCAGGAAACATTTTTTCAGGAAGGATATGGACATACATATGAATATAGATATTCACCAAATTAATCGCATAGATTTAAATAAATTTAGTTTATATTTATATAAAAGTTTTATAAGCATTTTTTCTGGAAAGAGGCATTATATGTGAGCTATAGTAATATATGGTCCGATATTAGTCATATTAAAAACATGTATTCAAAACTGTTAAAAAGAATAATTTGGTCGAATTTTAATAGAATTGTTCACCTTAAAGAATTTTATAATATAGACCGTTATTCATCAAATTTAAGATAATTAGAAAGTTAAGCAATTTCAACAGAATTGTTCTATAATAAGCTTAAAAAAAGGAAGGGGCTTAATATGTAAAATATGGATCTAGATTGGTCAAATAATAATATTCAAAATACATAAAAATAACTATTCCAAATTTTAATAAAAATTGTCTATGTTTAAGAGTTTTGTAAGCCTAAAAACATATTCCTGGCCCTTAATATAGGAAATAGGTCTAAAAATGGACAAAGCACAATTATATAAAAAGAGATATATGTGGCGAATTTCAGCAAATTATCTTCAAAATTGCAATCTACATGACACATTGATTTTGGGTGTATCAAAATTTTGCATATTTTAGCCGATAACTTTTTTTCAATAGACCCGATTTTGATAATTATTTGTACGATGATGAAATATGTATAACTGTACTTTTGCATATTTAGAGGTTGTTTTTTCCGTACACCAATATAGGTGGTGGGGACATTATGCGTTTAAGCTGATATTTGTTACGGACAAAAAAAGTCCTATTACCACTTTTAAATATACCGTTCAACTCAGAATCACTTCCTGAGCATATTCGTCCATCCGGCTGTCCATGTTAATATTATTCGCAAAGTACAAGTCACATTTCTGAAGATATCTGTTGAACGATGTCTATTGAAATTGATTATGATCGGTCCTTTTTTTCATATAGACCCCATACAATTGTCCCACCAGAATGGAGCTTTAAGTCCATAAAATTCCTAATTATAAAACGATATCAATCAAATTTGGCAAAAATTTTTTAAATATTGTAAAAATATTTAGTCAAATTAAGATAAATATAAGACAAAACCAATGTGCGAAATTATACGAGGGATGGTCCATATTTTTTCTAAGTTACATTTAACCTTCTAGAAAAAATCTTTTAAAACGCATTAATTTTACATAAATGTTAGTGACATAAAAGGAGTCATTTACAACCAACAATGTGGTATAGGGTATTACATAGTCGGGCTTGACCGTCTATGACATTTTATTTGATTTAAATATGAATCTTCTAAGACCTGTAGAAAATACTTAGGTTACATTTCTTTGAGTTCTGCAATGATCGTGGTTGTGAGCAAATCACAACAGACAGACTGACATATCTAAATCGATTCAGATTTTAATTTTATGCAAGAATATATACATTATGGGATCTGAAATGATTCATTCTTAATGTTGGACATAAAATGACATTATTAATACACCATCTTCACCACTTGTGGTGTTGGAGGGTATAAAATAGTAACTAATTCGTTTTAATAGGAGAACATGCTCATATACACCATAGATTAGTTACATTTGTATAACATTTTATTTCAATCTCCATAAAAATCAATTAAATTCAAAGTCACACATTTTTTTAAATTTTTTCATTAAAATCTAAAATAAAAAAAAAACATAACTACAATTTCATCTACCCATACATCATGATAAATCTTAGAAAATGCATAAATCTAATACTGAGACTAAATTGCAAGCTGCATTATAAATTATTTTAATTTAGATATAAAAAGGAAAATTACAAAAATCGTTTAAATCTTACAAAAATATAACTAATTTCGAATTTGCATTTAAATCTTGAAATGAGATTTTTATATTCATTTGATTTATTGTCAACTTTCTATATTAACAATATTTTTGTGTTTAAAACATTTATTATTTTCATCAGTTAGATTTTATTTGATGCTGCATCCTTTATTTTGGTCTTTTTTTCAATACGAAATGTAAGCTGGTGAAATGT
The DNA here is from genome assembly GCA_004302925.2 of Cochliomyia hominivorax. Classification (NCBI taxonomy): domain Eukaryota; kingdom Metazoa; phylum Arthropoda; class Insecta; order Diptera; family Calliphoridae; genus Cochliomyia; species Cochliomyia hominivorax. The sequence continues at coordinate 51,075,528 of PYHX02000413.1, forward strand.
GGTGAGTAACAGGAAATAAATTTAAATTTATACACGCACTAAAATTAATAGATTTTTTTTCTTCTTATTTAAGATTTGGCTGTAATTGGTAAACTGTAACCAGTAGTTGATTTAACAAATCTTTAAATTGTGTTAATATATCTCTTTATCAAATTAAATGCGTTTTCACAAATGTTTGTGATTTGATTTAAATGTATGTTGGAGTGGATGGTGACGTCTGACATCGTTTCTTTTATAGAAAATAATGAAGAACAGGTACAATTAAAAGTAATTATATTTATACGAGATATAACAAAAAAGTCAGTGACAGTGGATTAATAACAAATTTCAAATGACATCATAAATCATATTAGACGAAAAAGTAAAAAAAATATTATTCTTTTTGTCTGCCATTTGTTTTATGCTTAAAAAAGTGAAAAGATTTTGAAGTTTAAACGGAAATCTAGCATTATCAAATAGTTCTCTCTTTTTGTAGGACCAAATTGGTTTTGTTTATTTTTAATACCAAACAAATGAATATATATTTTTAATCTGATTAAAATAAGTGACCAGAAAGATGTGCATACCAAAATGCTTAAATATTTTGCAACAAAACCAATTTGGTCCTACAAAAAGTTGGCTAAGCATTCAAAGATCTTACGTCAAACTTTTTCCAATGTCCGTTGAAATAAGCACCAAAGAATTAAAAAAATAATTCTTTCATTCACAAAACTTCATAACATGTCCACTTGTTTTTGGATGATTTGGAATTCTGACACTATTGCAAATCCTTCAAACTGTCCGTAGCTAAAGCTACTGGAGAGATATTAGGCTCTTGTTAAAAGAGAAATGAAGAGCTCGAAATTATTTTGGCTACCTGATAGCTAAAAGGAATTTTGGACTGCTCCTCGTAAAATTTCGCATATCAATTTTTGCTTATATTTGTTTTGATTGAACCAATTCTTATCACAACTGATATGTGAGATTTAAGCACTTCATAATGATATTTGGAAGAGGGTTGTATGGAAATTATGAGAAATTTTCATTAAGAACGGTATACTTAAAAGCGGAGGTAACACAATTTTTTTCGCCCGTTAAAATTTTTTCACAAATGCATTATATCTCAACCACCTATAGTGGTGTAGGAGTATAATAAAGAATCATGTAAGACCTCAAAAAGTTGTATATTCCTGAATCATATACCATCATATACCATAACCATTTGTTCGTCTGTCTGCCTATTGGAAACAGTCTTATACCTAGAACAATTGTATGAATTCAATGAAATTTGAACAGATTATTTGTTGGTTTCTAAGCAGTTTCCTATTTAAAATAGGTATATTGATCAGAAAAGTAATTGGATTTAACATAAAAAATAAATCGCAACTGGATTTAACATAAAACATAAAAAATCATCGAAATCGGTAAAAGTAGGCTAAAATATGCGAAATGTAATAAGTCGCATTTCTGAAAACATTTTATAAAACTTGCTACGCACAGTTACTTAAGTTTAGGAATAAATCCAAAAAAAGCGTTGTTGACATTATTTTTTGACCTGTAATTCCTTCCTAGAATTACGAAAAGTGTATTAATTGTAACAAAATTTAATATCAAAATACGGTACATTTCATAAACAAAAGCCAATATTGACTTATAGAGTCAAAAACAAAATACTCAAATTTCTAAAGACGAAAAATTGTCGTTAATCATCTAACAGAATAAGGGCATATACATTTTCAAATTCGTCTATAAAAGTTTTTAAATTTAACTAATTTCTACTTTTTTCCCAAAAAAGTAGTTACACTCTTTCTGAGTTATAAAATTCCTTTCTTAGTTAACCTTTGCCATTTCTTTTCTTCTGAAAGACTTTTTATAGGCATTTATGTATTGAAAAAATAGTTTTTAAAATTAAAATTCTTGGGAGAGGCAGAGTCTCCTAAATTAAACCTTGTTTCATAACACTCCAATTTTTGGTTTAATTTCTTGAATCTCAAAGCTGGAAATTTAAGAAAAAGTTTTTTTTTTTTTTTTTTTTATTTTGCATAGCTTGATAGAAATATAGCAAAAAGACTTAAAGAAAACCGTTTTAGGAAATTAAAATAAAATTTGGAATCATGGAATTTGTTTTAAGAAAAAATAAATTTATTCTAATTAAGTATCAAAAAAATTATTTATGGGCAAAATTTTATTAATTAAGGTTGACAAACAAATATATTCAACACTTTCACCGAACTTCCGCGAAATAAATTAAGAAAAATTTTCATTCATTTTAGATAAATTAAGAAAAATTTTGATATGAAATTATATGACTATAAAATTTTCAAAACAAGAATTAAAACAATACAACTTCCAGCAAATATTGCTGATCTAATAAATTCCATACTTAGAAAAATCATCAACACTCTATCTGTATAATAAAAACAATTTCAATAGATGCGTAATATTTGGAAGGATTTGTAATATTTTAGTCCTCAAATTATAGCTTATACCAAGCATTTTAGGACTTTTTTTGCGGAAATAACCTATATAAAAATCTTTAAAATCAGTCCAGATATAAGGAATATAATCGCTTTATGTATTAAAATTTGGGTCCCTTTAGAGCGACAACAACCAACCACCCCTCCCACCCTTAGGTTAGGCTGACATCACTGCTATCATTGTGTGAAATTTAATAGAATTGGACTAGCTATACGGTAAATAAAGATCTATTTATAAACACTGTGTTTTGTTCAATAGTTTTCAGCTTAAAGCTTTTCCAAAGTCAGCTATGAATGCATCATAGCTTATATTCGCAATATAAGCTATGAATAATATGATACCTGAATGCATAAAATCAACTAAAATTATTTCAGAAATCTTGTGATTTTTAATGAGATACAAAATTAATAAAAATATATATAAATATTTTAGCCAAAATCATGTTATGAACACTAAAGATATAAAATAAAAACTATTAAATAATATTTCCTCTTATTCAATTCAAAAAAAAAAAAAAATAAATATTCAAATTATGTTAATGCCAAACACGCATCAATTTCATTTCCCAAGCTAAAAATATGAAATAATGGCAATGAAAAGGAAACAAATACATTTTATACGTTTTTATTTTCATTTTGTAAAATTATTTAAAAGCCTGAGAGAAAAATTCGCAATGTTGCTAAAACGTATCGCATGAGAAGAAATAAATATGAAATTGACATGTTAAACATTGGACGTCAGTTTGACCTTGAATAGCGGAAGAAGTTTAAATAGAAATTGCACAATATATATTCAGTCATTCATTCAATCATTCAGTTAGACTTTCAGGCCACTAGCATGCAGCTGATATTTTATTACAAGTGGCAGAAAACAAAAGACTTAAGACACATACATGATTTTGTTTAACTTTAATTCACATGCAGTTATTGCGAAAAAAAGGCATAACCACAATGATTGGCATATTAAATACATAAAAACATTCAATTGTTTAAATTTGATTAACATTTAAAAATAATTTTTATTCTTGTTAAAAACTTAAAACTGAACTTTTTTGGAAAATGTGAAATATGACAAATATTTGTCTTCAGGTAGCTCTAAAAAGTTTATTGAACTAATATAAATCAAAGCTAAGCAAACCATATGTGCAAATGCATAAAAGTCTTTGACAATTTAATGAATTTCAACATATTGCATGCATTGACATGGTTTGTGATTTTTTTCTTTAACTGCACTTCCACACCTTATTGTCACTAGACAAGCGATTTTATGTGTTAATTGCAGTCAAATGTTAAAACTATTTATCATTATTTGCTAAAGTTAACAGTACAATTTTCAACCGAAAAACAACAAAAAAATTTGAAATAACATAAAATTAAAAATTAAATAAAAAAATGGGCGAAGAAAAAATCCTAACAAAAATAAATAAATAAACAACTATTTAAAAATGTACATATTTGGAGAGAGCAGAAGAAAAAAATTGAAAAATAAAAAAGAAGTTAACATAAATGCACCCATGTACGTATGTATGTATGTATGTATGTATGTATGTATGTATGTATGTATGTATGTATGTATGTATGTTGCAATTACACATACAATTATACAAATGAAGTCACAAAATATCTTTGGATGTCATATGTTGTAATATTTTTTAATTAATAAAAATGCGTTGAAATAACATTCCAACTGGATCAAACATTTTTTACTAAATTAGATTTTTGAACGCGGTTTTGTAAGGGATTTAACTCATGATTAATTGTTCATTATTTTTGGTGAAAAAGTTGTTTAAGATTCATACAGCTGAATCTAACTTGTTATACCCTACAATACCGTAGGTGATTGGGGTATTATGCGTTTGATGTGCAGATGTTTGTAACGGGCAGAAAAAATGATGCTACCACCACTTTTCAAAATCACTTAAAGAGTCCTAGAATGGGGTTTACAGTCATAAAATTCCTAAATATAAAACAATTTTTAACATAAATTATTTATAAGTAATGTTACTATAAGTTATAACAGTCTATTGCAGACATAAGTATAAATCAGAAAGCATATTAAACGAGGCTCAATCATAATTTTTTCGACATATACCAACAACATTGTGATGGAGGGTATTAGATTGTAGATCTTGACCGACTATGACATTTTTACGCGTTTTTTATACCCTGCAACACCGTAAGTATTATGCGTTTCCGAGTAGATTTAACGAAGTCCTTCCGTGTTTCTGTCTGTTTTTTTTTGCTCAAGGACGAAGCCTATTGAAATATGTCATATTCGGTTCAATATTTCAAGTAGCTTCCATGCAAATGTCCTTCTGTAATGGGATTTTTAAGCCATACAAGTCCTAGATATAAATGTGGTATTCTAGATCGATGTTTTAGATCAGAGTCGGTGTATTACAGTATAATAACAAAAAAATTTTATATTTAGTTTTTTAGATCAAGCCCAGACACCCGAGTGGGTAATTTAATGAGATACATATATCTCAATTCTAAGGAAAAATTTCGTTTCAATTTATCAATTTATATTTGACAATTTTACGAAATTTCTTCGCTTGAATTTGGAGGTTCATTAAATATCGGTTTATATCTTTTAATTTACTGAGCTAATTTTTTTATTTTAAACAGGAAATTTCTCAGGACAATAGTAAACACTCAGACAAAATTTTATTGTTCTTATTATGGATGTGAGCGTGCCAGTAACAGACAGAGGGTCAAATCAAAATCGACAATTATTTTAATTTGATGTTAAACCGAGCGGTAAATTATAAAAACAATTTTTGTGAGGGTCGAAAAATAATTTCCTTGTCCGTTTCATGGTGTAGGATATTATATAATCGGTCTCAACCGACTATTATAATTTTACTTAATTTTAATAAACTATTTTCATCAACAATATGTATGTTTATAGTAATGACTTTATGGTCTTTGTGGAAGTATTACTAAGTAACAACATGATTTCCAAATCCATTTATTTTTAACTAAACTGTAACAATTTTTAAGTAGTTTAGCAAAACTTGTCATTATCTAAAAAAAAACTACTCATCATTTTCGTATTTTTAGATTATAACACGTTTGAGCATCTCATCAAAATGTTTTAAAATTATGTTAACAATATTATTTACTGAATTATTTTACAGCAACTTTCCATTTCATTTGTGTCATTTTTCTTTCCTGCAAATTAAAAATTATGCAAATTATTTTTCATAGAAACTTGCATATTTTCTTAGAGTTTATCTTTGGGTGACAGACAAAAATAAAAATAATATAGAAAAATGAAATAAATGTCTCCTACATTTGTCACCTTACATACAAAAATACATTTACTGTAGATCCACAAAATACTTGTTGTGGCAGATAGATAAGTGAAATTTCATTTTACATTTCGCTTTTTATTTTTGAGTAACAAAAATTCAAGAAAACAAAAAAAAAAAATACGTGACTTTGAGTGACATCTGCTTTAAAAATAATAAAACTTGTTTAAGTTGTCAACATGAATTAAAGTTATAAATAAATTTACAACAAGAAACAAGCGAAAAAATCATATATATCATATGAAATTTTTAAGAGGACTTTGGAAACGAACAACATAAATCAGGAAGATGCCTGAGAAAAAATAATCAAATTTTAAATTTTAATTTACATTTTGCATCTTGAGATCAATAACTCTCCCTTTTTAATTGAAAATATCTATAAATAATGTTGTTGTTTTGTTGCCCTTTAAAGAAAAAGCGAAAATTTAATTCACATATGCTTTTTTCCGCTACATTGTTTCTCAGCAACATATCGCGCGAAATAACCAAAAATAGTTTTTCCTATTTGTGATAGTGATCTAAAGACACGATCTTATAACCAAATAAGCGCCAGTAACCCACTTTTATGTGTTTTATTTTATAAATGAAAATTTTGTAGATATAAAACTGAAAACATTAATACATATGATGCATTCCATGATGATATTGATCTTGAATGAAAGACATTTCTACAAAAATGTTTAAATTGATTTCAAATAATTTAGTCCATAATTTGCTTTATACCTGATATAATTTAGTATATATAAATAGTCATTCTAGCATATGTCTGCTGTAATGTTCATTCGCTGAAGAAATTGTCCTTTTTCCGTATTTTGCAGTTTTCCATTATTTTCTTAAGAAATATTTAGGGATGATCTTAATCCAAATGTAAATGGTATTCCAAATATATGTAAAGTAAACACCCAGTAAGTATTTTTCTGCAGGACGCTACTTTAACATCGGAATGATCATTTCAATTAAAACAAGTAATGATATATTTGGCTGGGCCGAATCTTAAATATCCTCCACAACTTACATTATGAACAAGTTACTAAAATAATAATACCCCAACCATCTTCGGAAGAGAAAGGAATTTTCTCTGTAAGATAAAATATGAATGTCCGAATTTCGATAAAACTGGTCAATATTAAAGAGTTTTTAAACATTTTAAAGGTGTAATAACCAAATGACTTGATAAACTATATTCATATATATTGAGGACAGCTAAAAGCAAGTAAATATGCTATGTAACATTGGAATACTTTATGAGTCATAAAATTAGGTTAATTTTTGCTATAATTTCTTTCCACTGAACTGATCTTCATAACTTTTAGAACAGTAATGAAGTATATATAACTTTATATTATACAAAATGTTTATAATTTTCCGATTTATAATTGACAATTTAAGATCTTCCCATGAACTTAAAGGTTACCTCAGATATTGTTTTATATCTTTTAATATACTGAAATAATAAATTTTTCGGGACTATAGCAATTACTCGGGTCAAATTTCATTGAACTCTGCTATTAACATAGTTTACCTGGAAATAGCTAGATCGATCATATTTGTTTGAATAAGAATAAATACATTACGGGTTTTAATTCAATTAAGATCTTCCATGAACTTAAAAGTTACCTCAGATATTGTTTTAACTTAGTATACGAAAAGATGTGCTGGTTTTAAATAATAAACTTTCGCGCCGACTATAGCCAATTACTTGGGACAAATTTTCACTGAACTCTGCCTAATTATTTTGCAGATGAGTGCACGCTTACAGACAGACAGTCGAGGACAGACAGATGGAGATAGCTAAATCGATTCCATATTTGGGATTTTGATTTAAGAAATTAATGTACATTACAGGGTCTAATATGATTTCCTTACTTAGCCGTTAACACAGAATGATGAAGTTAATATAACCCCTCTTCACCACTTGTGGTGCTAGATGGTATGTAAAGTGCAATTATTGAAGACTTTTTATGACTTAATCAATCTTTATGAAACTTGTACTTTAGTGGCAAATGTTATGTAATAAAATATTTGGAAATTTAGAGAAATTCGCATGTGAATTGTGCGTAGTGTCCTCTAACAAACAAACCTTTTAACATCACATATTTGTAAAACTTTTATAGATTAATTCTTGACATCGGTCTAGTAATTAAAGAATTAATAGCAAAATACAAAATACTAACAATTTGTTTTTTTTTTTTTGGTGTAAGTGGGAGTGGTGGGCCCTTTGTAACTTAAATTTTTAATTTTGTTAAGTTATCGTCAATGGATCAAAATAACGTAATTATTTTAAATAATAATTATGAAACCAGCACGCAGAAAAAACTATGTTTATGGTAACCATAAACAAGAAGCAACATACTATTGTTATTATATATTGTTACCGTAACTGAAATTTTTTTAGCATTTTGATTTTGCATTAATAGTTATTCTTATCACAACTAAATTATTGACATTCCAATCAAAATATTGTTATTGTAATAAAAAGTTTGTTTATTCGCATTCTCATTTTGCATTGATAACAATTATTATTGTTATCATCAGTAAACTATTTTTATTGCCACTAAAATTATTGTTATCGCCATTGAAAATATTGTTGTTCCAATAAAAATATCGTTAGTTCAAAAAAAATGTTTGTTCGCATTATTTTGTTATTGAATAAAAATATTTTCGTACGAAATATTACGATATATTTCTCATTTTATTTATACACCTTTGAAAAATATCTAAACATTATTTGTTATTTTTTCGTCACATAATTTTCTTTATTTTTAATTGTTAAATTTTTTATTTTTAACCACGAAATCGTTTTCAGTCAAACATGACCAGAATTTTTTTTTTTTTTTGATTTAATAAAAATAATTTTGTTACAGCAACGAAATTATTGTCAAAATAAAATAAATTCAACAATTAACATGTTGGTAATTACAATAAATGTTTGTTGTGAATGAATTAGTGTTTGCGGTGAATATATTGCAAAATGACGTTTCTCTGCGTGATGTCTACTTCACAAGACTGGCACTACAAAATTTGTGAAATTTCTAATACAGTTCTCATGTGGTGAATTTCGGGAGTTTATTACATTATATTACTATAAATTTATGGAAGCTCCCTTAAATAAAATAAATTGTTAGTTATTTGAATTTATACAAACAAGCATGAATTGAACCTCACTGTTATGAAAAGGGAGACCATTCCTAAAAGAATAACAAAAAGTTGTGAATATCAGAAAGAAAAGTGAAAACCCTCATTTCTTATGGTATATTAATTTTTCAGAAGATAAGTAACATAATGTTTTTCAGATATAAAGTGATAAGAAAATTATTTCAAAATTAAAGTGAGAAGTTCAGTTATAGTTAAATTATGCATATGCAGGAATAAAATATATATGAAATTATTTGTTATATTATGGTTCAAAATAAAAAGATATAAAAACTACATTATTGTTTTTCAATATCGAGTCAGGCTTTTGACTTTGAATTGTCGTTGAAATATATGGAAAATATCTAAATTTGACTAAAGAAAGCGCAAGTTTAGGTTTTTATTTTAACCAAAGCTACAATCATCTTACACAAACACAGATATTAACAAATTGTGAAGAAAAATTATTTTTATAAAAAAAATTATTATATTTTTGCTCAATTTTTTCAAAAAAAAATTAACATTTTGCAAGTATGATATTTTCTACAATAAAATCCTTAACAAAGACGCTACTTCACGTCATTATGTTTCATACATACACACTCGCAAAGGCACATCTAAAGTGTATAACACAACACTTAATGAGTTAAAAGTTACGAATATTTTTTGCTTTTACTTTTTTCACTGGACCGATATTCATCTATGTTGCTTCAGATATCGGTATATATATTTAAATGTAGCAAGAAAACTGCTCAGGAAAATAACAAATACTCAGACTAAAATTGCATTGATCTCAGTCAATTACTGTGAATGTGAGCGTGTCAATAACAGACAGACCGACAGACAGACCGACAGACAGACCGACAGACAGACGGACAGACAGGTACACTCACGGACATAGATGAATCGCCTTAGATATCGATTGTATATATTTGATTTTTTATAAGGAGTAAGAACGACCAATCCTTAAAATACATATATAACAAAAGCCCAATATCCCTCTATTATCCTTAGGCAGATTGGTACAAATACTGCATTATTATTCTTTGGCTTATTTACCGTCATTATGATTCAAAATCAGGCTAAAATGAAGTGAACACGTTATGAAAACTTTTAAATAGAAGCAGCCTTTTTTGTGAACATTTATCGAGCCTGTTGTAAAAAATTTCCAAACAAGATTTTTTTAGAAAATTTTGACTGCTTTTCGGTCCTAAACTTTTCTTTAAAAATATCTCCTGCATCAGCATTATAAAAGTTTTAGCAATGTTTTTGGTCTCTAATATTTAAACACCGTTTCTGTGAGGATTTTTTGAGCCTTGTGTGTTTTTAACCCTATGCTGGCTTTAATTTTTCAAGACAAATAGTCCGAAAACTGAACTAACATTCCTGTTTTCCTACCGGATTTGTTGGCAGCTCTTTTGAAAAGGCTTTTTATTTTTTGGCTTTAGAAATATCATGTGGACCAGTCCATTTATCTGAACCAGGTTTTCTATAAACAGGCAAGTATTCTCGGTACTGTTTAATAATTTTAGTACGAATGTTTTTCTGCCCAATCTGTCCATTCATTTTAATCAAATTAACAATATATTGATTTGTTTGATGTTAAACATAATAACTGATATGTTTTTCAGGGTAACTTGAAAAGCGTCAAATAATATTTGGGTTTATAAGCTTTTGAGAAAAGCGTGCGTTAAGAATTATTCAATCTCACTGTGTACACTAGGTTATCATTGAAAAAGAATAACATTTGTCCTATCAACCATAACTAGATCACTCCAAAATTGAGAACGTATTTAAGAAACAAAATATGTTTTATAGTGTATAAAAGATTCATCATAGATTTATCATCTTTTAGCATTAAAAACTTGTTTAGTTTTTTCCATATCATCCATTTGATTTTTCGAAATTAGTCTCTTCAAGAAAGTGTCACATTAATCCGTATGAATGCAATGAACTTTAATACTAAAAGTGAAAAAAATGCAACAGGAAAAATAAAATAAAACCAAATACAAAAACCAAAGTAAGTTAAGAGCTTCATATGAATAAAAATATATAAAACAAATATAAGCTATAGTCGGTCAAAACCGTCTATTTAATACCCACTACACCAAATTTCTGGTTATTAATTTCAGCTAGCAAAAATTAGTGATCGACCTTCATTTAAATATCTTTTCTAATTTGTGCTTAAGAGTGTATTATATAATGATTTTAATATATATGTGTTTAATATTTTATGAATGCTTATCATAATACCAAAGCATATGTGAGATTTAAGCCCTTAAAAGTGGGAAATAATGGACCGAACCTTGTATAAATTGTTGCATCATTCTAAAATATTATTAGACTTATTTGTGCCAAATTTCGTTAAAATGTTTCATAGTTTGAACTTTAATGACTTTAAAACCCCATTCCGGGAGGAACATTTGTTTGGAGGCTAGATGAAATAATAGGCCCATCATCACCAATTTCAGTAGACGCCATCCTAGGGCCAAAATATTGACACGTGCCTGGTTTCATCAAAATATCTTTAAAACTGCCACCTGCAATTTCTTCACAAGGATTACATGGCCAGCCATGTACGGATGGACATCGTTAAATGGACTCAGAAAATGATTCTGAGGCGAACATTAAAAAAAGCGGTAATAATAATTTTTCTATGCGTTACAAACTTATGCACAAATCCCTTATACCCCAACTACCTATGATGGTGTAGATTATAAATATCTATCACGCGTATTTCAATTTTTGTTTTTATTTTTGGTCTGCGCTTTTCAAAAACATCGAAACATTTTTCATCTGTTTGTTGCAGAAACGAATTGTTTGTTATTTCTTTGTTTGTTAAGTTTTTTTTCTTTTTTCATTATTATTATTTTTTTGGCATAATATTGTTTGTTTACGGGTTAAATTTGTTATTTTATGGTTGTATATTGAATATCAAACGACATTTGGCAAGAGTAACATATTTGGACATAACGAAATTTTCACTTATTAAAATGAGTTTTACCATTTTGGTCAGAATTAAGCGGTTCGTTTCTTTGTCTGTGTATTATATTTTGGTTGTAGCCAAATTGCATACAACAACAAAAAAAGGAAAAAAATAAATTAATGACAAAAATCTTTTAAGAAAGGAAAGAAATTATTAAGAAATGAATAAATAAGGTGAATTATTATTATTGGCATTAAGTATGTTCATTAACATATTTTTTATTTTTATTATTTTATTATTTTTTATAGAGAAAATGAAATTAAAGATATATAAGTAATATAAATTTCATTGACATATTAGATCTAATAACAAATAAGGAAAACGTCGGAAAAAACACACACACGTTACTTATCTCAACTTTATTCAGTAACAATATTGAATTGTCTTTAACATTGAAGAATGCTTCACTACTTAACTTATGGATACATTTGCATGAGTTGGATATGGTAACAGAAAACTAAACTCACCACTGTCCTATTCAGAAAAATTGTAGATCATAATATTTCCTATTAAATGATATTTGTGCATGCTAAATTTTGTGCAATTTCCTTTTAGGTACCATTTCCCTCCAACTTTCCTTTTATATCATTTCCAAAAACTTTTATTAAGTGACGATTTTCACTGAAAGTAATGTCTTTGTATTTATTTTATGGGATCCCAGATGATCTTCACGGTAGAACAGTGGACAAATATATGAGAATGTTTCAATAGAAAAATATTCCTTCACCTTTGTGAAAGGAAACAGTGTATATTTACGATTAAGATTCCAAAAATATCAATAAATCGAACTTAAAGCATATCAAGTCGAAATATGTCATATCTTTCTGCTCTTTATAAATATTTTTATGGTATTATACGTTACTGCAGATGTTTGTAACAGTTTTACCTCCACTTTTAAATATACCATACGACTCTGAATTTCTGAGAAGACCTAATCATGTTAGTCCGGCTGCCTGACAATGTTAATCTTGTTCGAAAAGTATTGATCGCAGTTTTAAATATATCTTAATGAAATTTCGCACGTGGTTTTATATTGACCAAAGGACGATGCCTATTGAAACTGATTATAATCGATGCATTATCTATTGTAGGCCCCATGTAAAAAATTTAAGATCGGAATCAATTCTCTTCCAAACTTACTTGCTAGTTGGCTTCCTAAAAGCTCTATACTTTCGTTTCGGGCATTATTTGAATAAACTTTACAAGACATATAACCACACAAGTTCCCCATTGGGTTTAATTTTTGTCTACCGGCCAGTTCAACAGAACTATGTTGTGTTCTCTTACCACAATTAAGACTGTGTCAAAATATGTACCGCTGCATTGCTTGAACATGCAATTCTCATTTAATAAAAAAGAGCATCTTCCAGCAACTCGTTATAAATTGAGCAGACAATTTTGCCCAAACCATTGAACCATCATCGCCGAAGCTAAGTTTTGACATCCGAATATGATTTGATCTCAAATCGTGGCAGTAGTTTGAGTATGAGTCAGGACCGTTTAAATTACCTTATTTTTTCGTCAGATAAAATTGCCTTAATCCACTCCTCCGCCCATTGCATGTATTTTCTTGAGAATTTTATACGATTTTCTTTAGGCTGTTTTTGGCTTTTTTAATTTATGTTTTATTCCTTTATATAATGTGAGCAAAATGGTTGGGAATTTCAGAAAGATTAAGTTGGTTCTATACTTGTGTACAATTCAATTTTTTGCGGATAAGACTAATCTGTCACATCGTTAATTTTGTATTTTTCTTGCTTTATTTCGGAACATCAAAATTGTATTCTTTCTTATGGAATTAACACACTAAACTTTTTGAACTTTTAATTTTACGACAAGATTCTTTATTGAAACATATTTGGTCATGAAAAAAATTTAATTCGAATTTTTTCTTGATCGGGTAGGAAAGTTCCTTTGGCCATGTTTAGACGCTATGAAATTTATTGAATAAATTAGAAAAAAAATTTTAAAACAATTTTCACATCTGCATTTATTGAAATAGTAAACATACAATAGCACCAAGAACATTCGATCGCCTGAATAAGGCAAACAACAAGACAAAGACAAATTTCGTTTACTTTGAAAAAGTATCGTTAAGTTTACTGTCATTAAAATACTTCAACTTTACTTTTGGATAAGATAAACAAGAAACCAGATTATATAATACTCTACACCACATCCTCGGTGGTGGTTACGAAAAATTAATGAACAACCCTCGTGGTAGTTACGAAAAATTAATGAACGACCCTCGTTTAGTTTGATTTTCTGATTTATTTTTAAGTGTGTTGTACATTAAAAGTGATATTTGGAAATATGAGAAATAATGACCGAGTTTCGGATAATTGAAAAATTGTGTTAGATTAAAATCCCATTCCGGGAATAACATTTGTATTTGTATGGTACTGAAGTATTAGACCGAACATGACTAATTACAATAGGCTTTGTCTCTGGCCCAAAATAATAATAATATATACCAAATTTCATCTCGATATTTCAGAAATTGTGGCCTGTAAACTGTTCATAATATTTTCAGACATTCATCGTTAAATCGACTCAGAAATTAATTCTGAGTCGAACGGTATTCTTAAAGGTGGGAATAATAGAATTTTTTCTGCGTGTTACAAATATCAAAACAAACGCATAATACCCCAACCACCTTTAGTAGTTTAGGGTATAAAACAACAAAACTAGAGTAAATTTAATGCTTTATGGGAATATGTATCTAATCAATAAATATAAAATGGTAGATTGAGAAATATATTGAATGAGAAACAAAAATTTGACATGAAGTTTAGAATATTTTATGTTCAAAGCACCACTGAAGGTCCATTCATGGACCTTTTGCGGATTCCAAGCTTCGTATGTTAAAATGCTACACAACATAGAGACTTATTTCCAAAAAAAAGAAAACTGATTCTGTTCTATTGTAAATTGTGTTTCTTTCACATTTTGACCTTTTACGATAAAACTTTCTGATGTCTTTAGTTCATTACAAAACTCACTCTTACAAGTGTTTCCATCTGTTTCCACATACAAAAAATTCTAACAACATGCATAAGTTATTAGAATGAATAAATTTTAAATTGTATTACACTGCTATAGCAGCATTAACATCGATATATAACACTTGACTATTACCACAACTTGTGAAATAATAATTTCTTATAAACATTGATTATATTCAGTTAATTTCTTCTCACAATGTGTTTTTTCTTCGATGTCTGCATCTTTCGATGCAATATTGCATTGAATTTTTTACAACAGTTTATCAGTTTATTTAAGTTTTTTTCTGTTATGTCCGAATAATCGCAAGTATTTTGATTTATTCAATTAAATTTTCACTTTTCATTTCGTTCACATCACTTTTTTGTTGTTTTTATTGTTTTTATTATCGATGAGCGAATACAACAAACAAAGTCAGGTAGACCAAACCAACAAAGTTTTATAAAAAAAAAAAACATACACACCAACAATCTGGCAGTTACCAGACATCATTGATTTGAAAATGAAAGTTTATATACAATATTTCTTGAAAAAGATTTCTGTTACTTTTTTCTACTCACTTAATTTTATTTATTTATAAATTTAATTTTGTTGCATTTTCAGTTTCAGAACTGCCGGCAACTACAATAACATTGATAATGCTCAGTATTGCTGTAATTGTTGTTGTTGCCACTGATGATGTTGGTGTTGCTGTTTCTGGAGCTGTATACAGCTTATTGCTCTCATAATGTTTGTAAGTACACACATAAACTCATTCATCCATCGATCCATCCAATCCAGTCGTTGTACTTGTATACAATACAATGGGACAGAATCACAGACTTTTGATATACAAATTTAAAATTCTGATTGCAAATTGAACTGTATTATTAAAAATATTATTATACAGATATACAAAAGAAGTATATCTGGGGATAGATTGACTCTTAATTAATTACGAGGAAACAAATTCCGATTGCAACGAGAGTTATAATAACTCTATATTGTAATGAAGCAAAATTTCATTAAATCATATTTTTGAACGTTTTACGCACTTCAAGTACCTTTTCTGGGAACTCGGTCTTTTAAGTGAAATAGTATAAAATGGACTTAACATCTTGAAATTCACATAAGGAGAGAGAGAGGGAGACTAAAATTAAATATTTTCAACGAAACCCAAATTATTATTGAATTGTACGGGAGAAATTGTCCGATGATAGAAAACTGGTAAAAGAATGATGTTTTTAAAAGATCTCCCAACACATCCTGCAAGACATCAGCCCCGACTATAGGACTATTTGGTACGAAAAAGTTAACGCCAAAAAACATCCAACACACAAAAAGTTCCTGAGAGTAACGCTGCTAAAAATTTGAGGCCAAAACAGAGCAAGGAAATTAGAGTTGCGTTTTCAAAAAAAATCTTGTTGCATAATGGATAACGATACCAAAGTTCTGGCAGAATTTCTTGGTGTCGTGGTGGCTCGAGGAAATGTTAAAAAAAACATATGTTTAAGAAGCTCTTGGGTGTTACAAGTACAATAATTTCAAACTTCCTTCAACTGCCCGAAGCTAAGGCCAGTGGAGAGACATTAGGCACTCGTAAAATGAGAAAATTGAAGGCATAAAAAATGCACTATAAAAACGTAAATGGAAAGATTTACGAAAAAGGTGAAAATTTTCATCAATTGTGATTAAAACATTTTTTTATTTGTAATAATTATTTCGATCAATAAAAATATTAAAACTGTAAGTTTAATGCTTCCGTTTTTAATAACATTTATGCATTTAAAATATTTTTCGATCTCACTTCTTATATATATTAAGTTTAACTATACTCTATACTTTCATATGTATTTGTAGTAATATGCTATGCATATGCATCTTATTAATCAGCTTATGCTTTTACACGAACACAAAGGTCGGTCTTAGATGACTTTTTCGCGGTTTATACCCTACACAATGATTTGTGATTCGCGTTTAATGCATTTGTCCAGATGGATGTAAATTGATGGAAAATTATGCAGCCACAAGATTGTCTCAACAACACTTTCAGTCGATGTCTGTTTGACCTTTCTAAGCTAACGATCGAAGTTGGCTTAGGTTAATTTTCTATTACATTTCAAAGCTAATGAAGATTCATGTGGAGTTTGAATGACCTCGTTTTTGCATGGCCATAAAAACGTGAAATAATAAGTTCCTTCTGTACGCCTGTCACTAATTCAAAGTTCTAGAAGGTAGAAGGTAAAAGGTAAAGTTTAATTTGGTCTGTTACACTTTGTAATGAGATTCCGGTATTTAGTTGCTCAAGAAACTAGTCTTTTTGTAGCCAAGAGGCCAAAAGTATTACATAGGAGATGAAAACACTTTCTCCCTCTCTAAATTACAACACCTGTAAATCCGTCCGACTATGATTTAGAAGTAATCGTGCACGGCCCAGGTTGAAAGCAGGCCACATCACCTAGCTAGCGCAATATCAGATATATAGTTTTGTCAATTCTGCTCTGCATCGACCGATTTACGTAGATTTAGTTACTTGGGCTTTCTACACTTATCAGGAAGTTGATGTGAATGTATATTCCAGGATCCTACGGATAGACGAGGCAATTAATTAGGTTATCAGGCAGTGGTCTTAAAATACTAGCATGCCCATATATCCATTCTGCTTTGAGCCTCTGGTTAAAATTGGTCCACTATTTAATATAATCCTCCCGGAATGGGGCTTAAAAAGTCTTAAAAACTATATAAATTTCATGAAATTTCATACAAATGTATTTTGTAATAGTTTGCTACAATGTACGAAATTTTTGACAATCGTTTAATAATCTTTTTTCACCTACGATACAAGATTCACTTCCTTCCTTCCTTTATTGTAAAGTAATAAATCTCACGTGGACGTTGCAATTATATTATTATTTCGAAGCTTCTAATTAATCGAAGCTTCTAATTTTACGATATAATTTTTTCAAGAAAAAACTTTTTAAAAATATTAAATCTCAAAAACCTTAGTATCGGAATAATCTTCATGCATAAATGAAAAACAAATTGTACAAGGCATTTTTTTATAATTACTCTTGGCCACCTTTTATATCCCATAATGTGATGTATGGTAGTATATAGTAAGACCCTGACAATTAGTATCTTTCTCAATTGTTTTATTGTAGAATTGGGAAAAAGATTAATGAAACTTTCAATGACACATTAAAAAAATCATTCATTCTGCCCCATTGTTCTCACACGAATATGTGAGTATGAAAAATATGGTTATAAAATAAATTCCTTTATACACATAGTTTTACTTATGGGGCGCCATTCTTCATCTTACCACTTGTATGACCAGATTATTTACTTACTTGATTCAAGTGCAGGAATACTACCGCTGGACTAACTTGGATATACAAACACTGATGATACCTCCTTATACGTGTACGTGCGGATGAGTACTCGCGATTGTGTGTGCCTTTTATATATAAACTTAAACCTACTAAACTTCTGTCAAAATCTTGCAGAAAATACTTTTATACCAAAAATAACAAAAGAGGAAAAAAGACTTAAACTATACGTGCCAATTTGTGAAGTGAAATTTCAATAAATACTTCTGGCTATTTTGGAATACATAAATTATTGCGTATAATTTTACAAAAAAAAATTTAAAAGAAAAATATTTATAAAAATCCGCCAAACTTTTACTTATAAAATATCATGAAAGAAAAAAATTAAACATAAAACTGCTGAAAAATATCTAGTTATAGTTTGACCAAAAATGTATATCAATCATATTTTTGTGTTCAATATTTTAGGCGTGTTAATTTGACACATTTCAAGACTATAGCGACTACTTAATATAAATTTATCTTCTTTTCGAAAGAAATAATTGTTGCCGACTAACAAATAGTTAATTTATGAGTTTTAAAGAAAAATTTATTTATGACAAATAATTTTATAGTTTGATATCATAAAGAAATGGAAGATAAAGGTTAGGTCCTCAGTGGATTTTGATCACATGGAATTAAAAAAATATTATCTTTTGGCACTTTAATGTTATTTCAGTGAATCTAGAACTAATGACATACTATAAAGTACATATTTGTTTGCGATCTACAGAATCTGCTTTTACTTTTTAATATCAACGAAATATCCTTAGCATTTAATCAGTGATGATAAATTTCTTAGGAATAGAACTTCTATCGGAACTGTTTGATTTTCATGACATCCATTATTTTGAAGTTGGATAATAAGTTTAGATCCTGAAGATATCATGTAAATTTAGTGCTTATTTATATCAAGTTGTATTTTTCTCAATAAAGTTCAAGATTCCAAGCTAAAATATCCAGGCGAAATTCTTGATTCGCATAATTCTACGATTATACCTGTGGTAAAATTTTTGATACGAAATCGTGTCGATTTCGTTTGGAACTTGACCCTACCTCGCTTATTATCGTTAAGAGAAATCGCAGCTTATGTCACTAGATGTTCGGTTAGAAATGCGGATTGCTTCTAAACTAGAAAAAAATATCTAATGATTATCTGTAAAACCGAAATCTTGCATTTCGTCCAAACGTAAAATAATGTTGAGAATTATACGATAGGCTTTACATATTAATATTAGCAGGAAACATTTCAATGAATCCAGATGTTCAGATAACATTGGAATTACTTTGATTAGCTTTTAAAAGTCAAGCTGTTTGTAAAAAACGAAGGAAAGAGTAAAAATTTCTTACATTACCTATGTGGGGTTATGTGTACAAAGATCACGTCGGTAATAAAAAGCCAAATGAGCTAGACAGGAACGCATTGACTTCTGTAATTTATTAGTAGAAATTTTATTTCAATGAAAACCAAATTTTTAAATCAAAAATACATAATACATGATCTGTTTCAACATGAGTTAAAAAATTATTATCGAACCACGGCTGCATTACAAATTTTAAAAGGGACATTATAGTGACACCTGCCAAATTCCCATAAAGATTTCTAAAAACTCAGACCTGCATTTAACTCAAAAAGTTTATATGGGCAGCCTGCCGAGCAGACGACCGATCAGATGGACTTTGTAACATCGACTCAGAAAGTGATTCAAAGCCGAACGGTGTTAGCAACACTTTTTCTATTCGTTACAAACTTCTGCACGGGATCATTATGACACTATCTAAGAACGTTGAAACGTTATAGTTCAAGATTGATATATGTATACAAGAGTGTTTCAAAGTTAACCAAAATGGTAATTTGATCTCTCCAGTAACATCAAATATTGTCATGTTGTTATATATGAAAGTAAGTACTTCTTAGAATGTTGAACTGAATTGAAAAAAGGAAAATTATTTCAAAAATTACAAGCATAAATGAGAATATCAATTCTATCATTTATTATATATGATTTTCAAAAATATGATAAGGTTTTTTGGTGTAACTGGACTTTAGCATTAGCGTAGTGAAAATACGCATGTTTATTCATTACGCTAATTGCAGTAAATGGGGATTCATTTCTAAGTTCAGCTTGATTATTAAAGACATCTGAACAAAACGAAATGTCTCAGAAATCCGCCAATTACTTTTATCTTTTTAAACCGATTCTAAACTAAATAGCAAACTGTTCAGGTCAACAATATATTATCTGAATACACTTCATTAACTTTGAATCATTTGTGTATCCACGACCATGTTTTCAATTAATATTAGAAACATTTGTGTTACATACAGAAAAACAAAGGACATTCTAAATTGTTTTTGTTTTTCTCTCGTATGTTAATTTATTATGTATATTGGAATCATATATAATTAAATTCAAAGTTATTTCTTTTGAGAACATTTGCAGAAAACAACAAAATATATTTCGTTTTCAAAGTTCAAAGCTCTCTTTGTGTAGCCTAAGAAGAAATGCCTAAAGTTTCAAACGAATCATTTCTTTCTAACCCAAATTTGGTTTTAACGGTTGTCTTGACAATTGTCATCACCAAACGAAAAGAGCAACATCTGACTTAGTGGCACAAGCAGCCTGTTAACTTAACCGAACGACCGAACAACTATTTCGATGTACTGGCGCATATTTTTATTTCTAAAACTCAACATCGTTTTCAGATTGTCTACACTATTAGAAAATAAGGAAAGAGAGAAAGAGAGAAAAGCAGCACAAAAACAAAAATAAAACCCAAAGGAAGAAATGCAATAAAAAGCAAAACAATGAGAATAGTTGTGGTGGTGGTGGTAAACGAAAACGAATGTTTGTTAAATCGTTTGTTATGTCGGTTTTATCTTGATGCCCAGTCACCTTGATTTGTTGCAAGAAATTGCCATTTTTAGCATTTTAGCGAAAATTGTTTTTGTCTTTTGTCTATGGTCACAGTAGCTAAAATACTTACTAGAGCTAAATGCTCCTATAACAACGCAACCAATATGACTCCAAATAACAAAAAAATGAAAACAACAATAAGAGGCAAACGCTACCAACTCTGGCCGCTACCAACTAATACGATAAAGGTCAATGTACACTACAAAAGGAGTAAGTAAGTAGGAGAGCAATGTGCTGAATAAACATGAAAAAACAAACTAAATATGATCATATAAATAAATCAACAGCTACCAACTAACAGTAGCCTTCAACATTGTGTGTTACTGAGATGAGCTTCTTTCCAGGCATAAGTATCAGATATGGACTAAAACGTGTAATACCCTACAGGAAAGAACTCAGTAATTTCTTGAAGAAAAAAATTAATGCAAAAACAATTATCTGATATTAACACTTTCGTTTGCTTATAAGGCTTAAAGAACCTTAATTGGCTAATCTGTTCTCATAATGTTCATTGGTTATCTTAAGATCAGTTCAATTTCATTTTCTCGATTTAATTATGACAGGACGTAGTATTTTGGAAAGCAAATAGTCGATTGGTGGTATTCTTGATATAAGTATTTGTATTATAGAAAAGGAAGCCTTAGATCTAACGGGTTATAATAGTCTTCGAGGTTTATTCAGAGGATTCATATTCTGGTGATGAAGAAGCCAAAATCTCTGAATAGTTAAAATCGATTCGATATCGTTGTTTATAAAGCTTTTTAATATATTATGTGCTGGTTATTGAGTAACCTAAATCGTTGCAGGTACGATAAAAGTTCATCGATGTATTACAGTGACTAGTTATATTCACAAAAAATACTGCAAAAGGTCATTCATCTTTGTGTCTGCGAAGTTATAATAGTTAAGCATATACTTTCCCTGAAATTGCTGCCTTTCATGATCAATAAGTACCATGTTCTTTCCGACTCTAGAGGTGTGAACATTTTAGCATCTCAGCTTCTGATAAAACCAAATATTAAGAGCGATCACGTCAGTAAAATATAAAGTACTCAACTAACAGGATTGTATGTGCCGGAGTCCATATTAAAGTTTGAATGCCTTGTTAACTATTTCTTGACATGTTAGACCAGAAATGGAATTTCAGCGTTCACTAGCAAAATTGATGTCTGATTATAGTCAATAATTCCAATAATTTCATGAAGATCTCTGCCTAGAAGTGGTTTGCTTGATTGATTATGATTTGTATCCAAGTCAAATATACTTCATATTTTAGTAAAGCTTTCAATCTATAGACATATATTTCTTTATTTTATAATTTCAGTATTTTAAATCCGGTATTTTAAATTTTAATAAAATCATTATCGAGAAATTTTACTTTTCCTTTTTCTGCTCAATTATTCTTCATGGATGTATAATCTATGGATCTCCATTTCATGGAATTAATATGAATTTAACGTCGAAAGTGAGCCATGGATTTAAACTGGATTCTAGTATTTGTAAGCTTAGTTTGTTTGTTGAGCTTGTTTATTAAGCTTGTTTTCTTCATCTGTTTCTATGTTGTCCTTTCTCAATATATAACCTAAATATCAGAATCAGTCTTAGAGCTTGACTGGTTGTCTTGTTGCCTAATATTATTGGCGCAACAATTGTGAGTTCTTCTGGCATTGTTTGGAAGAGAGAGTCTGTATAATTCTTATTCTATCTTAACAGACATTATATCATCCTGCACGATGATAAAGAGATAATAAAGACTGATTTGGTCTACTCCATCATTGGCGTAAAATGATTCACCATATTTCCACTGCTATGTATTCCTACCCTAACGATACAAATGCGCTTGTGTTTCATGTGGATCGCGGATATAAAAAGTCGAGCCGTATTAGAATGAAGATCAGAAAAAAGCATAGTCTTATAACACTAGTGTGAGGTAATAAAAAACAGAGATTTAATTTCTACATGGTGTGATTAACGATCAGGGGGATTATCTTTTCTCAATGAAGCCAAACTTCCAATCATATAATTTGTACCTCATCTAGTTAGAATTTTATTTACTAGCAGTTTGATTGATTGATTGATGTATTCAAGAAAGGTAAAATTTTTACAGGTTCCTTGATTCTCAAAACCCACTACGAGATCTGATGCTGTTATCTCTCGTAGAAAGTTCTTGTAAGGCACTTTGTTCAATCAAGTGCCAATTTTTATAATGTATAACGAAACAAAAATTTGTTTTTGTTTAAAAATTGGAACGATCCAGGACACCGCTAGTACTAGTAATGTAAATCAGTTGTTTATTTAATTTACCAAGTTAAAACTAAAAAATATTAACTCTGGGTTCAGATACGACCTTAGATTTCTTAGTATGTTTCCGTTGCTTTCGATCGAGAAGTAAAGTAAGATATTTCACAGAATGGCCCATCTCATCTGATAGTTTTACAATTTTCTATATGATTAACATACCAAGTTACCCATGAAATCTGGAATAGTGTAGTCCACAATGGTGATTATGTTAAATGATGAAAATGTAAGTGGGTGAGCTACTACCGCAGCTACATACTATTGACACTGATGCTGTTATGTTGTTGTGTTTTGTTGTATACAGATGCTGTTACATTACTACTGATGCTGTTATAGATGTATATATCAGCCATTGTCGTTGGAGTACTTGTATGCTTTATACTCACATACACACATAGACATGTACATAATATATGTTTATATGTATATTGATATTACATTGAATGTTGATGATAATACAAAGTTTCAACATTAACATTATTAACATCGCGATCGTCACAAAAGAAAGTGAAATTTCACATTAAGAATTACATACAATTGTTTCAGTGTTTGTTTAGCTCTTTTTTCTGTTTTTTTCTTCTTCTTCTTTTCGGTGATTTCATACAATTTTATTTGTTTATTTTCATTTCTTTTGTTAACGAATATTTACCATTTCATTGGCATCAATTGAGCTCTGATCATTCGATGTTGTATTACCGTGTACAAGTAGCCAAAGTCAAATCATCAATTTGATATTGCGTATAATTCGTTAACATCACATCACATACACCGAATACCATTTTCACACAGTAGCCGAAGAGAAAAAGCGATATAAGTGGCAGTATAATATTTTTAGGAAAATTGTTAATTTATTAAATAAATAATTAACAAAAGATTAATTATTGTTAAGATATTTTCATAATATTTGTCCAGTCATGGCTCATTAAGAAACAATAATAAAAATTCATTTCATTTGATCGTGTAGAGAATTTTGTTAGAGATTTTTTGAATATAAATAAATTTTATAACTGAAGAAATGGTTTAAGGCGAAATTTGGCGAATATAATTAGAAATCGTTACTGAAAAGATTTCTTGACTTGCAGACAATAACTTTGTAAGCATCCAGTATGCACATTTCTCTATATCATCGATTGAGTCATGTCCGCCCATCCATCCGTCCGTGTGTCAAAATTTAGCGAAATTGATTCAAAAATTATTACCGAATAATTGGTTCGGTTTTTCGTTTTTTTTTTTTTAAATTTTCTAAGAGCGCTAGAAATTTCACTTTTTTCCAGTTAGATTTCAAATAGCTTATCGGATTTATGTGCTGAAGATATAAAATGATTTGAATCTATAGTTTTAGAGTTTTTGGCAAAAACACATTTCTCGATATTTTGCAGCCCCTACTAGGCCTATGGACTTGGTTATAGCGCTGAATGATAACAAATTTTGTGCTAAAGTCCATCTTCTTAATTTGTCAATAATGTTCATTTGCAGATATTTCTAAACATATTATGAACAATATATCATGGTTATTTTATTAGCAATAATTTTATTGCAGAATCAATATTGTTGTCGAAAGCAATTTTGAAGTTGATAAAACGTAACTTTTTTGCGTGACGTAAGCAAACATTATAAGTAGGGAAGTTAAGAAAGTTTAACGATGTTAGGATCCTAACATTGCATATATTTAAATAAAGGTTCATGAGAATGTAGACTACTTATTGTTGAAAAATAATTTCATACAGATACAGGTGTGGGGTATACAAATTTCGACACAGCTGAATTAATCTGTTTAAACTAAAAATTTGTGCTATAACCACCATTAAATTTAACGTTCGACTCATAATCACTTTTGAGTCGATGTCTATCCATCCGTCTGTCTGTACGACTGGCTGTCCATGTAAATATTGTATTGGACATATCTTGATGAAATTTAAATTGTCAGTGTTCTGTCCAATATTTAAAGTACTTCCCATAAATTTGGCACAAGTAAGTCTTATAATATTTTAAAATGAGATGGTTTTACATAAGTCCCATACAAACCCCTTTTCAAATATATCACTTAAACGTTGGAATTGTAATAATAGTTGGTCAAATTAAGATAAATATGAGCACAAATCGATGTGAAAAACTATACAAGTGTCGGTTCATAATTGCGTGTAGTCCACATATACGCCCACAGTGGAATTCATTTTTAAACGAATAAATTTAGCATAAATCTTAGTGTCACAATAATGTACTACACACTTAAGAAAAAATCAGAAAATCAAATTATACGAGGGTCGGTCATTAATTTCTTGTAATTACCATTTTTAACCCACCATATGGTGTAGGGTATTAGATAGTCTTACTTGTTTTAAATTAAAATTTTGCCTCAAGTATGCCTCCTGTTGAGTTATGAAAACATTTTGATTTTAATTAATCTATGTAACCATTAACATCTTAAAAAGTGTGTTAGGTGTAAAAAAAATTGCTGCTATGTATATATATACTATATAGTTAAACATTTCTACAAGTGATCATTTGGACATTTAGACAATTGTTTTGCTTAATGGTGTATATAAATCGATTAAGTGCCATTGATAAGTATCATAAATTGTAATTTTTTTTCTTCTCTTGTATTTAGTTTCTTCTTCTCCTCAGAAAGACAAGAAGAAGAAGAAGAAAACAAAAATAAACATTATTTTAGTTAAGATTTTAATGATTTGATATCCATAAATCCACCAACATTTTTAGCAAATAAAAAAAAACTAAATTGAAATTGAGACTGAAATTGAAACCAAAACACAATGAAATGTCATTGAACTTGATTTGTATTTAAGATAGATGAGTTGTTGTTTTTTTGTTTTTCTAACAATTTTTCTTATTTGATATTTAAAGGTAAAATTATAAAAAAAACATTTCTATACCCTACACCATCATAGGTGGTTGGGTTAATATTCGTTTGTGCGAAAATTGTAACGGGTAGAAATAATTGTGCTTCAACCACAGTTGGGTAGATCGTTCGACTTAGGATCACTTTCTGAGTCGATTTAACGATGTCTGTCTGACCGTCCGTCCACCTGTCTTCCTGTGTAAACCATGTGAATAAAATACAGGCCGCAGTATTAAAAATATCTTAATAAAATTTGGTATGTGTCATTATTTTGGCCTATGGACGATTCTTATTGAAATTGGTGATGATGGATCCATTATTTCATTTAGCCCCAGTAAAAATGTTTCTCGCGAAACATTAGAAGTCCTTAATATAAAGCAATTTAATGAAATTAAAATTAAAATTAGTTTAATGATATTTTAAAACGATCTGCCAAATTATATAAGGATTGGTTCAATATTTTACGCGGATTCAACACAATCCCTCTTTCAAATTTTACTTTTAAGGGTTTAAATCTCACGTATATGTTGGGATTGTAAAATCAAGCAAAAATCGATGTGCTATATTTTACGGGAGCAGGTCCCCTAGTTCACAATGTTGGTTATATATAGCAGTTACGAAAAATAATGAACGGCCCTCCTATAATTTAATTATATGATTTATTCTTAAGTTTACAGTTTATTATGTACACAAACATTTACGTGAAATTTGGGAGTTTAAAAATGATTTTTTTGGGGTTTTATGGTACCTAGAAGAAATTATGGACCGACCCTCGTATATATTTGCACGTAAATTTTTGCTTTTATATTAATTTGTTATTATTGCAATATCAAAGTATTTGATATTATTGGCCTTTAAAGTAATATTTGGAAGGGATCTTGTATGGGATCTATGATAAGAAACGAATATGCAAAAATATCAAAATACTTATTTTTGCCAAATTTCATTAAAATCGCTATAAATTTAGGAATATTATGAGTTAAAAACATCATTACGGGAGGACATTTGCATGGTGGAAATATTGGACCGAATATGGCCAATTTCAATAGGCTTCGTCCTTAGGCCCAAAATAATAACATGTACCAAATTTCATCGAGATAAATTGCGACCTGTAGACTGTTCACAACGTTTACATGAACAGACAAATTACGGACGGACATCGTTAAATTGAATCAGAAATTGATTCTGAATCGATCGATATATATACATAAAAAATGGTGTAACTCCATTTTTTCTGTTTGTCATAAACATCAGCTCAAACGCATAATACCCCAACTACTTACGATGGTGCAGGGCAGAGTTACTATTGATACGAATTTAGTCGCAAATTGCGACTTTTTGAACTACGTTCGATTTTTTGTCCCCTTTTTTTAAAATACTCATTTTCGGCATACAACTTCATGGAATTTCAGTAATTTGGTTTAACGAAGGACATAATATAATAAATTTCATTCATTAACGGTATTTCTACAAAATCATAATGGAATGGATATAGTGTTAATTTTTGGTCAATGTTCAATATTATTTCAACAAAAAAGGGAAACAGAGCAAATTCATAATTTAAAGCAATTCAAAAATTTTATATTTTATTAAATTAAAACAGTTGCGACCTCTTAGGTGCGATTTTTTTCTGAAATCTCCTTTTTGTGCGACTTTTCTAAAAATTTCAACAGTAACGCTGTTGCAAGGTATAAAAAATAGTATAGAAGTTACTAATCCCACATGAATGTTAGTACCAATGTAATATACTGCAGAGTTAATCGCAAATTAAAAATACTTTATATACACGGGTGGTTAATTAATTTTTGGTAACTACCACTTATAAAGGGTGTTATTAAGTCGGACTTGACTGACTAAAACTTCCGATTTGTTTATTTATGCATTTTAGATAGATTTTTTTTTAATTTTATTTAATATTTGAAATGTAAATTATGCTAAATAAATGATTATTTTTCGTATTTTCTTATTTTATGGGTTTTTGGAAAGAAATATAGATTGTGGTCTTGGTTTTCCTTTAAAAAGTAATTGTTGCGTTATGAAAACCAAACCAAAAAAGATTTGGAAAAAGAGATTTAAGCTTCAAAAAATATACCGCACAATTTACATATTGCGTGAGAATGTCTTAAATTCAAATCTTTGGTTTGCATGTCGTTTATTAATATTTTCAATGATGTGACCGTTAAATATTAATGAATTATTATCATGTTTATAAAGGAAAAACTATCAAACATAAAATATTTAAAATAAATTTTTATCTTAAATAAGTAAGGAGTGAAATTAAAAAAATCATAACACACTTTTATAATTAAAACTTTTAACTCAATTATTAATCACCATTTTTGTTTGTGATCAAGTTTCCTTTGTAAAACATTACAGTTATTATGTTTAATGTCAAACAAGTGATTATATATCTTCATCTGATTAAGATGGGTGTCAAGAAAAAGGTGCGTCCTAAAATCATAAAATATTGTCAATAAAACCCAACTTGGTCCTACAAAAGGTTGGCGAAAAAATTAAATTTCTGCTTCAAACTGTTTGAAATATTATTAATTAGTGCCGGCATAATTTATCCATTTGATAGAAAACTTGGTTCAGGTAGAAGGAATAATATTTCTAAAGCCAAAAATTGAAAAGATTTTCGAAATATCTGGTAGAAAAGCAGCGCTCGTATAATAAAGTAGGAAAAGTTAAAACTAATGCATGTAAAAAAGGAAGATCCTTACAGGAACGCGGCGAAAAATTTAGAATGCCAAAAAAACAGGGCACGGAAATTGAAGTAAAGTTTTCAAAAAAAATATTCTGGCAGATTTTTAATAACTTCCTGGTAAAAAAATTTTATGTTGCCGATGCTCGAAGGAATGTTGTAGAGAAGTTTAAGACCCAAGAAGTCAATAATTTGTTACAACGGCCTCAATAAATATCGAAATTCACATCAAAATATGTTTAAAAAAGGTTGATTTTATTCATAACTTTTGATTTTGAGAGACAAATCACCCAAATTGCACGGACCTAAGTCCATTGGGCTTTTGTTAAAAGAGAGCACCAAAGGGTATTACAGAAAGCACTATAAGGAAAATGTTTATAAAAACCCGTGATTAGAACTATAAAAATATATTTTTAACACTTTTAAGTATACCGTTCGATTCAGAAAAACTTTCTAAATCGATTTAACTGTTTGTCCGGCTGGCTGTCCATCTAAACGTTGTGAACACTCTACATCTATCTTTCAGATATTTTGATGAAATCTGGTACATGTTACTTTTGAAGCAAAACAAGTCTTATAGTTTTCTCAATCGATGTGCCAAATTATGCGAGGACCAAATTATGCGAGGGTATATTAACCTGGTCATTCCGTGTGCAACGCTAAGAAAGAATCATCTCAGGCCCCATAGAGAGGTTTCATATTTAAAACCAGCAAAATGGGTTAAGAATATTCAAAGATATAGACTGATATCTGTAGGTTCTTTTAAGTTCAAGCAAAAAACTTTCATAAAATTGTTAATTATAAATTGTCAATTTAGAATAAATTACCATTCCAAAAATTATCAAAAATTGGTTTAGTTGAAAAAAGGTTCTAGTTCTGAAATATAACTAACTTTATGACACATTAAGTGCTCCGTGCTATAATTAAAGAAAACACTTTTGTATACGTGTGTGAGTGTATTAAAGATTCGACAATAACAATAATAAACATACAGTTTTAATAATTAATTTAAACTGTAGGTGTAGTGGTTTCTTTTTTTAACATTTATGTATGCTTGGAATTTTTCGATCTAACTCCTTACAAATATCTGTATATACATATACTTTTATATAACTATATTTTATATTTTAAAAAATATGTTGTGTATCCCTGTTTAAAACGCACTTAAATGCCAAAAAGTAACATACTGATATTTTAAAATTTTGACACTAAAATTCAATTATTGTCAATTTTAGATTGTCTTGTGTCGAGATTTTTATTATTTTTTCAATAATTTGAAGGCAATTTATCATGTTTGAATCATTTATTTTTTATATTTAAACTTAATATTTGTGTTAATTACTTTTCGAAAAAAAATCCTCCATGGGAATTTTTAATATCCACCAATTTGGTTGCCTTTTCGGAAAACGGGTATTAAGTCTTTCAAGCGAAAGATTGCATGCATACACACAGATACAAAATCATCTTGTTATAACTTATATGTTTTAACATTATGTTAGAAAAAATTATGATTATAATCAAACATATTATGATAAATTATGTATGGAAGAAGAATTTACTGTTAGAAGTATCAACCAGATATTAGAATTAAAACGATTTGGGTTTGCTTATAGAAGAAGTGTGCGAGAGAGGCAGAGAAGTATTTTTTAGACATTATTATTGAGCTGTAATTAATTGGCTAATTAACTTTACATAAAACAAGTAAATTTATGCCGAAGAAATCACTCTTCTCTTTTTTTTTTTTTGCAATTACTGACTTATCCATGCAACAAATTTCATTAAATTTCTTGTAACTTTGTCGGAGATATGCGATGTTAAAAATATCGTTTGTAAGGGGAATATCCTGTCTTACTTTTTTAAATTTTCTCCAACAATTTCAGAAATTTGCCATTACCCCCATTAAGTGGGTAAACCACTTCCATGTGCCGTATCTGAAATTTTGTAAAATTTCAATAAATTAGCTTTAAAAGTTTCAGAGATATGCGATATTAAAAGTAACGTTTGTTAGGGAATGCACCCTTCGTGCGATGTGTCATTTGTAAGTGGAATAAATCTCTTCGATGCCCAATTCAACATTTTTTCGGTACATAATAGTTTTCCATAAAAGGCAAACCCTGTGCTAAATTTCATGAACATTAAATCAGTTACGGAAGTTGTCCCAAATATCGACAAAATACTGTAACAAAATTTTATTGAGCTCCGCCAGGGTCTACAAACGGATCCACAAATAATTCGGAAATTTTCCCTTTCAAGGGGTTCTATTATTAATTGCTTTATTTAATTTCCAATTTTACAATACGAGAATACATAATATAATATTTAGTTACTCGGCTTTGACGGAGATTTGGAATGTGATCGGCTTTCGGCTTTTTCCCCTTCAACCAGTCTTATTTTGGCTTTGTTTATCGGTAATCGGGAATATGATCGATTATCGGCTTCCTCTCTTCAATCAGGCTTAATTCTTTGTCGAAATTTATACAACTTGTATGATATCATTAACAGCCTGCATTAATCTCAAATCATATTCAAGTTCACCATTTTATTATGTCAGTGTTTCCCTAAGAGATTTAAATTAGAGAACTGCTTTAAGAAGTTAATTGAATGCAAGACTTGGATTCAATTTAATCAGTCAAAGCTAATACCTTTGGAACGTAGTGCTACATATGTAGAGTCTAAGTATTCATAAACCTAAACTGTCCCATTTTTGTTTGAATTTTCCTAAAAGGACTAATTTCAGTATCAGAAAAATAAGTTAATAATCCTTTTCTCCGTTTGCAAAACAAATACAACACAAACTGAATTGAATGTTATAAATTAAGATTCACCACTAAGTAAGAAAGTACTCCATTTTGGATTTTACTAAATCATTCGTCTTTAGCAATATATTTTTTTTATTTAATATTTTCGTATCTATTTTTATACTTCATTTGTGAATAAAAGTATGCATATATACAATTAAATATTAAATATCTTGAATAACTTGGTCAGTAATTAATTAAGCTGGTATGCGAACATACCTCTATTATAATACAACAAACCTGACGAGATAACATCACTTAATAAGTTAAACATTTCTTCAAATGCAATAATTTTCTACTATAAAATTCGTTTTAACAATTATTTCTCACATCAATTTATAAAAGAAATCATTGCGAACATGAATTATTCGTAATCACTAAATAAATGTTTTATTTTCACAAATATTATAAATATTTATGAATACGATTTTTATGACCAAACCCTTGTATGATTAAAAAGAAAAAAAAACTATAATAATAATTTATAATAATTTTGGTAATAAAATAATGAAAAATACCCTCCACCACCGCAAGTGGCATAAGTAATTCCTTATTCCCTATGTGACGTCAGCCTGTTCGTCTGTCAGACTGTTGAATAATAATCCGAATTTTATGAAACAGAGTTTCGTTGATTGTTTTTGTTCTAGGTCGTTTCTTATTTAAATTCAGCTATATCGGTTCATTGACATTAAAGTTTAATATCGAATATCTGCGATATCTTCAAAATCCCAAAACGGAACTTTTGTAATTTTTCTGATAAAAGATAACTGGATTGAAATAAAAATTTAACTATAATATACAATTATGTATTCCACATCATCTTACAAAAAAATAATCAAAATCGGTTCAAAAAATAAATTTAGGATAAAATATGAAAAATTTTGTTACACTCCAAAATCAGTGTGTCATATAAGTCAAAATTTTTAAGATAATTTTTTGAAATTTCCATAAATATTTATTTTGATGCAATAAAACACCCAAGTAAACTGTATTGTGCTTAGGTCATTATTTGACATAGCTCCCATATAAGGTCCCTTAACGGTATATGATTTGTAGCTTAAAAACCCTAAAATGTGTACTGAATTTATTGAAAATTTTTTCCATTAATTTTTGTTCTCAATATATCTTAATTATTATATATATATATGTATATATATATATATATATATATATATATATATATATATATATATATATATATATATATATATATATATATATATATATATATATATATATATATATATATATATATATATATATATATATATATATATAATTCGGCACACTTAATTTCCTATCACTCTTGAATATACGTTATTTATTTTAAAAAATGTGGACCGGTATATTTTGCTACGTGTCTGAGATAACGACCCTTCCCAAAAAATGGGTCTAAGCTTGTAAAACACTTATATAAAAACCAATTGTATTGAAATGTATTATTAATTTAATCAATATCGGTTCACATTTTGCTGGTGTTTTCATATAATGTCCTTTAACGGAAAACGTTAAAGGACGTTAAATCTGAGCAAAATTGCCCCATATTTTGCTATTACTCCCATAAAACGCCCCTTTTCCGAACATGGTTTCAGATTTAATTAATTCTTCTTTGGTTGTTACTCTTTTACAATATCACTTCCAGGAATAGTGTTTTAAGCTTATAAGGTCCTTAAGTATGAAACAGTTCTTTCGAAATTGAGACAGATAGATAATTGTATTCAAAATGTGTTTCTAATTTTTAAAATATTACCACTTCTTCTTCTGTAGTTCGGTATCAATATTTATAGGTAATTTCAAGAATATGTTACCATATTTCACTGAAATTTAAATGGGGACTTTTTTCCGTAATCGGCGTTTAAGCTGATGTTAGTGATGGAGGGTATTAAAGATTTGGTACCGAATATAGCATTCTTATTTCTGTTTTAATGTTTTTGCTTCTTATCCTTTTTCTATGCGTAAAAAATGCGTTAAATTTCATTAAGGAACATAAATCATTTTATTGCCTCTTCGAGAAAAAATAAACTTGTAAATTGTTTGTGGTTAAATGTCATGCGGGAACTTGTAAAAGGAAATTGCATTTTATTTCTTCTGTTTAATATTTTTTTTGCATTTAAGTTTTTTCTCCATTTTTTGCTTGTATTAACTTCACTTTCGATGTTTTATAGCCGGCTACCTACAATTTTAATTTCACACATTTCAATACAATCGGCATTATATGATGATTGTAAATATATTTGGGGTGTTTAAAAAACGATAAAATTTTATTTATTTTTTTTTGTGATTTGGGTTGTTATTTCTTTTTTGTCTTTAATTTCAATCCAATATTTATGTGCAAAAATTGTTTGGTGGGAATTTGAAATCAAAAAATGTTTGATTTTTTTATTTTAAAAATCGCAGGTCAAATTGGCATGTGAGTATGAATAGTTACGTATTTATATATTTAGACATTTAAAATAGTTTATATTTAGCTAACATATCCTGTATTATTGCAAAACGGAAATAAACAAACGAGACAAAAATAACCTTGAGTTATAAAAGAAATTACGAAATTATAGAGGTTATTAACATTTCTTTGAGGGATATCTGAAATAAATTCATGACTAAAAAATTATGTATTGTTTTAAATAAAGAAATTGTGAATATTTCAATACCTAATGGGGCAGAAACGATTGTTTGAAAATAAATCCATAACACTTGATTTGCCATTACCATATGATTAGAAATATATGAGGGATTTCAAATTTTAGGAATCATGATTTTCTACAGAAAATGCATTCGCCTTAAGGATTTTCTATAGAAAATGCATTCGCCTTAAGGATTTTCTATAGAAAATGCATTCGCCTTAAGGATTTTCTATAGAAAATGCATTCGCCTTAAGGATTTTCTATAGAAAATGCATTCGCCTTAAGGATTTTCTATAGAAAATGCATTCGCCTTAAGGATTTTCTATAAAAAATGCATTTGCCTTGAGGATTTTCTATAGAAAATGCATTCGCCTTAAGGATTTTCTATAGAAAATGCATTCGCCTTAAAGATTTTCTATAGAAAATTCTTTCGCCTTAAGGATTTTCTATAAAAAATTCATTTGCCTTGAGGATTTTCTATAAAAAATGCATTTGCTTGAGGATTTTCTATAGAAAATGCATTCGCCTTTAGGATTTTCTATAGAAATGCTTCGCCTAAAGGATTCTCTATAGCAAAGATTTCCTACAGAAGATGATTTCGACTTAAGAATTTTTCTATAAAAATGATTTCTCCTTATAGATTTTTATAAATTTTTTTTCGCCTTGTGGACTTTTTATGAAAAATCCTTTCCTCTTAGGGATCTTCTAAAGATACTCCTTCTCCTTAAAGTTCTTTTTTATAGAATTTTATTTCGCCTCAAAAATTTTCATAGAAAAAATGTGCCACAAATAATATTTTCACTTTAAAGATTTCTAATATTTTTCTTATTTTCTCTCTTCAAAAGACTTAAGCGACAAACCTTAGTTAACTATACTTAATATTAGACTTAAGACACAAACTTGAAAAATATGATGATTTAAAAAGACTTAAGAAACATACACAAAATTATTTTACAAAAAGTTTTATTTTTAATTCAAGAAAAAATAAATGAATCCAAAATTATGCAAAAAAATCCTTTGCAAAGATTATATATAAAATTATAGAAATTCCTAATTTAAAATTCAACACACATTTCATTACATTACACTCATCCTAAAGAAAGCGCTCAAACAAGTTTATTTACATTAAAAACATTTCGACATTTTTTCAGAACAGAAATATTTTTTTTATAAAAAAATCCTACATCCATCTCACTTTTGTAAATTTTATATTACGAAATATTTTCTACAACGTTAAAACTCTTTTCATGTCGTGATGCTAAATGTGTGTGTGTGTTCGTTTGTGTGATTTTTATTTTTTTCTTAATTTACTCAACATTCACATTCTTTTAATGAAAATGAAAGTTGTCAGAACGGCCGGTAAATGACAAAAGGAAATTTATACAAGTTTTATTATCGTGTAATAATGTTTGAGTTTTGTTACATCGTTTGTGTTTGAGTCTGTATCTGTGTATCTGTGTGTCTTCTTTTCACAGAACTGCACTTGTTTAAGTCATTCATGCTCGAAGCTAATAAATAACAGAGGCCAATGCCATTGTTTAAATATAAATATATTTATATATACAAAAATTGAAATATTAAATAAATAAAAAACACATAAACATACATTTTATATGTATTTAATCGAGGGAGAGAGAAAAGAAGTTTTGTACAACATACCAAAAATTATTGGAAACAATAAGCGCCATACCTCAATTTACCACTTTAAAGAAAAAATTAAGTGATGCAAGTACATGCATGCACAAATCTGAGAACAGATATAACAAAGAATTTTTTCCTCAATGGTTCGGTATAAATATTTCATCTTTAAGGTGAAACCATCGTGGAAAACCCCTTGGCCCAAAGCATTTACATAGAAGATCCTAGAAGATTCTACTTTCTTCTTAAGAAGAAAGGAGAATAGCGAAACAATTTTCTATTGAATATTCTTCAGGCGAAACAATTTTCCATAGAAAATCCTTGATGCGCAAGATTTAAAAAAATCTTAAGGCGAAAACATTTTCTATTGAAAATTTTTAAGATGATTCAATTGTTAATAGGAAATACTTAAGATGAAACAGCTTTAAATAGAAAATCCTTAAGAGGAAAAGAAATCCTTAGGATGAAGGCATTTTCTATAGAAAATCTTAAAGGCGGCAACTTTTTTCATAGAAAATCTTTAAGGCGACAACATTTCCTATGGAAAATCTTTAAGGCGACAACATTTGCTATAGAAAATCTTAAAGGTGACAACATATTCTATAAGAAGTCTTTAAGATATAACATTTTCTATAGAAAATCTTTAAAGCGACAACATTTCCTATAGAAAATCTTTAAGGCGATAACATTTTCTATAGAAAATCTTTAAGGCGATAACATTTTTTTTAGAAAATCTTTAAGGCGACAACAGTTCCTATATAAAATCTTTAAGGCGACAAAGATTTTATATAGGAACGACAATATTTTCTATAAAAAATCTTTGAGGCAAAAGGATATTCTATGAAAAATCTTCAAGGCGAAAACATTTGTTATGAAGAAATAAAAATGCACAAATTTTTATAAAATTTATATTTTTAAAATTTTATATTATAAGCCCTCACAGGTGCTCACTGCTAAAAGGATAAAAACGAGGTAAAAAAGGAAAATTGAATGGAAAATTCATTCCAACTTAAATATCCATGAAACTTAATGCTTTTAAAATTATTGTGACAACTCCTAAGCACTTAGTATACTTCGGATCATTAATTAGACCATTATAGGACCCAGCTCATTAATGCCAATTCTCTTTGTCAATCTAAAACACGTTGGACTAATATATGTCGTTTATTATAGTTAAGTTGTGAAGTAAGTTAACGATGGAGCCGAAGAGGATTAAATTCTATCGTATAAATGATTTAGGTTCATCTTAAATGTTAATAAAATATGAAATCATACTTTAACATTTAGTTAAGGTGAAAATAAATATATCAAAATTCGCATAAAAGAAGCATACAAATTACATATACATACCCAAATTCTTATATAGAAATACAGCAACATCAATGTGATTATCGTTGAGCAGAAAATGAAGTGAAAACATTCATGTGTACGCCTGTCTGCCTCTGACTGTTTAAATCGATTTACCGGCAACTTAATTATATTGTTCGTAAATACAAGTGCGTGTGGATGCAATTTAAAAGCGACATGTCGGTTGTTGGTTGGGTGTACTCGCATATAAATATAAATATTTTATTTCTAAAGAGACAGGAAGAGAGAGAGACCGTCTTTGGCTTTAGTTTGTCGTTGTGATTTTTATTTATTTTGATATTTCTTTTTTCGTTTTTTTTTTTTTTTTTTAATTTCGGGTAACCGAAAAAATGTGAAAAGCCCACCCATAAACCTACAGTAACAACATATTCAATCGTATGAAAATATTTTGTTTTAAATTTTGTTCGTCTTTTTTCTTTTTCTTGTATTTTAATTTATATATATAATTCCTATGGTCAGGATATAAAACTAAATATTTATCTCATATTGTTGTTGGTGGTTTGGTGTACATTTCTTGGCATGATTTTGTTGTTTATTGCATTCTTCTTCTTTCTTCTTGCTGTTGTTGTTTCTGATACGGTTTGTGAAAGTTTTGTGATAAATGAATATGATTTTAAGGTTTGTTTAATTAACATTCTGTTTTAAAGTTTTGTAGTCTTGTATTAAAATAAGGTCGAGATGAAATCTGATCTATATACATAGATGTTTGCCCAACAAGTGTATGATGCACTTGTTATTGTATTTATTTTTGGAATATATTACTTTGGTAACATAAATCGATTTATATTGTATGCGAGAGGATATATATTACAGATAAATGTTGTAAATTATTGTCGATATGTTTGAAGATATATTATAACAATGACCAATTCAAGTTTGTTATTTTATAAATGCTTCACTTATTGATCGACTTTTACCCAACTTGCTTCTTATATTTCAATTCATTTCTCTGTTGAGAATTTGTTTAAATATTGTTTGCTATAACCTATAGAGTTTCAAAGGAGAAGTAGGCGAGATGCCGATTTTTCCGATTTAATGATCTGTCATTTGTGGATTATCAATATGGATATATTTCAATAACAAACGCAATAGAATTAAATCGTTGTACTAAATTATAATTAGAAGAACCTTGTATTTTAGAGTATTTCGATGATGGTGTTGTTCAATTTTATACGTCTATGTACTATCTTTACATCCTTATTACAGATTGGGATACTACTCTCCCTTCCTCTACTACTACATGGAACTTATATCACATTCACATATTCTTAAGAATATCAACTCATAATCGCCTTGTAACCATAGTGCTGGATTTTATTTCTAGAAATTATGAATGGTTGCTGTTTGAGAATAATGAGGTCTTAGTGGAAGGATTTTTTTGATAATGATGGTCGATTCAAGTTAAAAAAAGTAACGAATGGCCCTCGTATAATTTAATGTATGTGCTTTAAAATGATTTTTTGTGAAGGCTAATGAAGTGACCCTCGTGTAATAAGTTTAGAAGATTAAATGACTTGTTTCTGTCATATTACTTTAAAAACTCTTTACATTTAGTACTTTTATATGCTTCCTGAAGTACATTTGTATGGAAGGTACGTAAAATCTTGAACCGAATATGGTGAAATTGAGGTCTGTAGAGTGTTCACAAAGTTTACATGGACAGCCAGGCTGACGGACAGACAGATAATCGGACAGACAAACAGAAAAACAGACAGACGGATATCGCTAAATCGACTCGGATCGTTAAATCGACTTGAACAGATAAACAGACACACAAACGTTAAATATGCTCGGAAAGTGATTCTGAAACGAACGGTATACTTACAGGTATAAAAACATTTTTCTGTACAAACACATTATACTCCAATACCACTCAAAGGACAGATAAAAGAAACATGACAAGATCTGAGATCTTAATTTAAGAGTGCTGACAATATAATACTCTTCAGCATGACACAGACATGAAAATTTATAGAACGACTCTGGTAAAATTTGATTTTATAAGATATTTGACATGATATGACTTTCGGAAAGGGAAATCATATGAGAGCTATGGACTAGTTCTCGTAAAATGTCATGTGGTGACAGTTTAAAACTTAAATATAAACTTAAACATCATTGCAGTGGAACTTAAGACCTTTAAAATGATTTTCGGAAGTGGGTATGTAATCAAGCTACGGTCATTTGTAGACCGATCTTCAAATTTGGCAAGTGAGTTTGGACTAATAAGGATACATTTGTGCCAAATTTATTTGAAATATCTTTCTATCTGTAAGGTGTACGAGCTTAAAATCCCATTCCGAATGGACACTAAACAAAACATGACCAATTTCAATAGCCTTCATACGCACAAGGCCTTTCTGAACCCAAAGAGCATTTTCTTAGACTCGCATATAATGAAGTATATGGCTGTATAGAAGGACTTTAAATATGATGTTTTAAGCATGTAAACTGGATCTATTTTTGCATCTCTAGTAAAATACAATGAAAATCTAATTCTTTTTGTTGTGTTCAAACATCATTTTTGACATGAAAAATCGACTTTACATATCTCTCAGTTAATAAAAAACCTAATCTGTCCCACTCTGCAGCCTTTCGAATTCTTGGTCGACTAATTCAATTAAATGTGACAAGTATTTTGAATGTCTATGACCGCTATTTATTTGAGAAAAGAAATATAATTATTACTAGGTTATACCCGTTGCGCTTTGCTGCACAAACATTTTCCCCAGTCCAAGATCTCGAAAAATATTTGACAAATCACAACGTGTAATAAAAATTGTATGTAATGTACATATTGCCAAGTGCTTTATCCATTCTAACATTTTATTTAATATTTGCATTGCATGGGAGCTACCTCTCCTCCTGATTCTATCTGTCCTTTATTTTGTCTAGTAAACAGTTCCTTGATAAAGTGATTTTGACCAAATTTAAAAATTCTCACTGTTATAGTTCTTTAGATATTATATGATCAAAATTTGTCTTGTATGAGGGCTACCTCTCCCCTGGTTCTGTCCGCCCCACATTTCTTGTAAAGTAGCGCCTTAAAAAACTTATTGGGACTTATTGGAAATTTAAAAATTCTCAATAAAGTAGTTTTTTAGATATCCGATAATCAATATTTGTTTTGTATGGGGGTACCACTCCCCTGGTCCTATGGACATATTTTGTAGCCTATATTACTTTCGGGTATGTGGGGATCATTCTGTGAAAAATTCAGCAAAATCGGACCAGTAGCTCAGCTGTCTATAAGTCCCAATATAGATTTTGTAGACCGAGGGACTGTTACGACTAAAAAAGTAAAATCTATACAAATATAGTTCAGTTATAATTATTGTCTCATTTATTTCAAGATAACACCCTAAATTATTTTCGCCATTGAATAAACTATGACTCCTCTAATGCGTGTGAAAAAATTTTATTACGGAAATTTTAAATTTATTTGCTTTTAATCCTGTAAATTTGTTACTTATCTTACTGGTATTCCATAATCCACATACAAATATACCGGTCTTGACCGACAAAAGACATTTTTTGTTTAATTAAATAAACTTATAAATATTTTGTTAATTACCATTAACTTGTTTTGTGAAAATTTCAGGTTAAAATAAAATATAACTTTGTATGTGTTCAGACATAAACAAATAAGTTTTGAATTTATTTATATCTAATTAAGCAATTACTCCGATAAACAAAGCTAAATATGATTATTCGTTTCTTATGTTTATCGATCTTTCAAATAAAGAAATACAAATATAAATATATGTTTGTTTGTTTTGGTTGCTGTTGTTGTTGTTAATTTATCCATTTGTAATTATTCCCATTGCAATTAAAACATAGACAAAACATTTTGCTTTCGATTTTTTTTGTCTCTTATTTTGATATCTGAAATCAAAATAACAACGAACGCCACAACAGCATCACTTTCCATCTATTTAAACACTCATATCTCACACACACACATACACTCGGACAAACACCATTATTAAACTTTGAAAATCATCATTAACATCATCGTTACTATCATTTTCCACCTGTCCAAGATGTTATATTTCATTCGAACTTCGGCGGGACAACTTTAACAGCAGCGAATATGAAGGTAACATGCGAAAGATGGAAAACAAAATAACAAAAACAAGAAAAAATTAAAGAAATTAATCCGACCGACATCCAATAAAATTTTTAGTCATATACGGGTACATCTGTGCAGATTACTCTAATACATTGAGTACTCGGCCGACAAGTTTTGGTAGATTTTAAAACAATTTTTTTTTAGTTCTCATTACATAATATTCATTTGAGCCTATTCGTTCCCACTACAACTGGATCTTCATTCCGGAGCGACCCGAGTCACCCTCGGCCAAGGATTTTCAACCCAATAACAGCGGAATTTATTACTTAAAAGGAACAACTAAACACAACACTGAACCTTCACATCATTCCCAATTTGCGATTATTCCCAGATTCAATGATTAAAAACTTATTATTCTACCAAAATATGGAAACGTCCAGAGAAATATAAAAAATACGTAAATTTTTCCTCCGGGTCAGTTTTAAGCAATGTCTGTGATATCATTTAATTGGATTCTGGGAATGATCTTGTAAAATCAACAGTTGACAAATATTTGCATTTTTTGGACTTCATTAGGGCCTTTGGTCCATATTCTTATAACAAAGGCATAAATATTACAGTTTTCGTTTAAAAAACTATATTTGATAGGACAATTTTCAAAGCCCTTCACCTGATCTTGAAAACTTTACATAAGATTTGGTCTGCAAGAGATTGAGCTTGTAAATATTTTGTGCCTAAAAGGATTTTTAGCGGGGAAATCGTACCAGAAAATCATTGATCATTGTAAAAGCGGTCAACATACACCAGTTTAAATATGATGACTTAGAAGCATTACCCGACGGAGATTGCATTAATTGGAAAAAAAATTTATTGTCATTAGAAGTCACACAACAATCGTTGAAAAACATTATCCATTATAAATTGAAGTCGAGAGACTTGACGTTGCAATACACAGTGGGGCAGAGTTGACTTTTTTGGAAATACATGATTAGCTATATAGATTTGTATGAAATAAATTACATTTGACCACTTTTACGAAATCTGAAGGAATTAAAAAATTGAATTGCGATAAAATATTTAATAATACAGATATTCACAAGTAATAAAAAATGTGATGAAAAATCTCATATTATGAGGAAATGTTTTTAAAGAAAAACGCAAAGTTTAGTCTATGGACAACAGCTGTTTAAAATACCACAACAGAAACACCGCTTGCCTCCTAGACTAATGCATAGCTTAAAGATATAATAGCTACAAAGCTCCGGAAAAATCAAATAGCTCCCGGTAAGAATGAGAACTCAAAGATTGGTGAAAGCTTTTATAAAAACTGCCACTCTAATCCTTAGTCAAAACGGACATGTTAATAGGAGAGTAATTGTTTATGAAACATAGCATGTTCCAAAGTTATAAAAGTCTGAGAAGTGCTTTTGTCAATAATTCTAGAAAATGATATCAAGCTTTTTCTCCAATAACAATTCTGTGACATTTGCGTTAAATGAGTAGCGTTTTTATGGATAAAATGAGATGAGTAGATAAAATCAAAACTCTAAATGTCATTTCGGTGACATAAACAAATTGCTC
The DNA here is from genome assembly GCA_004302925.2 of Cochliomyia hominivorax. Taxonomy (NCBI): domain Eukaryota; kingdom Metazoa; phylum Arthropoda; class Insecta; order Diptera; family Calliphoridae; genus Cochliomyia; species Cochliomyia hominivorax. Next base: position 51,118,624 of record PYHX02000413.1, read on the forward strand.
GAAATACTTATGAACTGTTATATGGTTGCAATAGGGAAGGAACAACAGTGATATTGGAGAATATCTGTCCCAATAATTTATCTTTTCTTTATGTTCTACCACGAGCATCGATTTTAACTAATTTAGCAGACTAAAGTGAAATAAAGCTCAAAACTGTGCTCTTTAAATAAAAAAGCACTTGAATAATACAGCCAATTCTTTAAATATTCAGAAAGACCAGTAATTGAATACGTGATAATGAGTATGCCTGAATTGGGCGATTTCATATATCTTAACGAGTTGCGTGACACACATTTGTAATCTCTCATTCTTTATATAGGGCTCTCTAGTTTAATCAAAATAAATGGTAGACAGAAGTCTATAAAGCGGGAGAGCCAAAACAATCCATCCAATGTTTTTAACCGGTCTAGAAAATACATCAAAGTTTTGATATGATATATGTTATACATTATTAATTTTATTTATTACTTCCTTATACATGTCTTTAAACAGATTCCCAGTGATCGTTTGGACTGATTTTTCAAGCTTATAATATAAAACTCTTCTGATCTCAGCAATTACATTATCTTGACCCCATTAGGAAACGCTACAAAGTCGATTTGTTATTCCGGGCTTTTTACGCTAGAAGATATCATAATATAATTATTTTTCATCAATAGCGGGGCAGAATCCATTTATTTTATTATTATTATTATTATTATTATTATTATTATTATTATTATTATTATTATTATTTTAAATAAATCTGTGACTTTCGGCTTTTTCATAACCTTACTTGGGAGCATTTGGCTTCCACAAATTATCTCCATCATGTAAAGTTTGCTGTTTTTTTCAGTATTTATCATGAAAGATTGCAAAGTCCTAGATCTGGACAATTCCATAGTATGTTTGATAAAACTCTTTTCTACAATCTGAAAGGTTTCTCGTATATGATTATAGTAGTCCTAATATCGCTGCAGTTAATACTACCCAGATAGCAGAAGTTATTGTAAATATTCGACTAGTTGGCCATGTAGCACAATGATCTGTGTATACATTTTTAATTCATGCTTTTGGTTTTTTATACCCTACATCCCGAAGGTCTTGTTTTTACAATAAAAAATGGTATTAAACCTACCTTCAGGTATATCGATTTAACGAAGTCCGTCCGTCTGTCTATCCGACTGGCTGTCCATGTGCAGGTCGCAATTTTTGAAATATCGCAATGAAATTTGGTACATATTAATTTGGCCAAAAAACGAAGCCTATTGAATGTCATATTCGATCCAATATTACAGGTATCTCCCATACAAATGTTCTTCCTGGAATGGGGTTTTAAGTAAATTTAGCACAAGTAAGTCCTTATTCCTAAACGATGTGCCAAAACGTAAAAAAAATAAATTATGCGATGGTTGTTCATTAATTTTTCGTAACCACCATTTTTAGCCGACTATACATTCTAACTTGCTTTTTTTTTGACACTTACCTTAACATTGTGCGCTTGGCTTCCTAAGCCAGCTAAATTTTGCGAAATTATACAAATATCATCTATATAATCCTTTTCTCTCTAAACATACTTGGGACCATATTTTTTAAATATTTGTTTGCCAGTGTCGTAGTTAAAAATTGTATTTTATGTACCTTCTCTGGTGCCTCAAAATCTGCACATTCAAAATATTCGCATATTTTTATTCGTATTGCGAGTTTTTAGTGTAATTGAAAAATATGTCCATACGTGTATTCCAAAAGATGAACATTAAGATATGATATCGTTTTTATATCTCGTGTTTATGTGATGAAACAAAACTATTGATTAGAGAAAAGATAAAAAATTAAAGCAAAATGACGACAACAACAAAAACGCAAAAAGAGATAAAAAGTGATCCACTGTGTGTTGCCCGATTATATGGGGAGTAAGTATTTATCGGCAGTTTTAATTGTTTGCATTTGTTAAAGTTGCACCTTAACAAGTTGCAATATATATGAAGTAAATGATATTGTTTGATCCAAACTGATTTGATCTTTATTATTTAGTTTTTTGTTTTCATTTTATTTCTCTATTTCGATATCAAAGGCTCACTGATCTCTTAGTGTTTATTATTTTAAATCCCGACTTTTTATTTCTCTGAACACACAAAATCAAAGTGACTTATTAGCCAATCAAAGTGATGACAAACTTGTCATGATAAATTGCATTAATAAGTTTATAAAATTGTTTTAAATTGCACTCTTGCAAACAGACAGAAACATAAAAAACCAAAACAAAATAAAAATAAAAAATATAAATTTATAACGAAATTTTTAACGAAAGAAAAAACTGGATTTGTCGATTTTTGGTTTAATAGTTCGTACATGTTATTTTTAATTAAGTTTCATTTTGGATTTTTTCTTTTGCTAAATATAAATTAAATATTATTCTCCAAGGATTTTTACTTAGTTTCTTTTATGATTTACTTCGAATCTATATACAGGCAATATATAGAAGAAAACCCCCCAAACGATTTATAAGAGTTGTTTTATGATTTTGTAAATTATTTACTATTGATTTCCGTTACAATTCTAAACGAATTCAAAATATCACTTGGGAGTGGTAATTTGGGAACGAATTTGATATTTACAAAAAAACATTACATTGGGGATTTCAAATTGTAAATTATTTTGATTTGATAAATTAATAAAATGTTTAAGTCAAGGAGTGAAATCGGAAAAATATTAACACATATTACAAGATGTACTCTAAAACCAGTTTCTGTGGCCCATAAAAATATCATTCTCAAGAAATTTTCAAAAATATCTGAAAAACTCTAAAGACACTTAACAGCTTCCATGGTAAATTTCGGTTGCTAATGTCGGCAGATTAGTGTCGGTACCCAATATCGGCGGGTTAGGGTAAATTCCCAATATCGGCAGGTTAGGATCGGTTTCCAATACCGGCAGGATTAGTTTACATATTCCCACTACTGATTCAACATAATTTTACATAATATTTCTTAAGATAAAATAATTCTAATTTATTCATAAGATGTGCTATACATTATTGAGACTTGTGTTAAGAAGTTGTCAGCCGAAGCCGCTGTGTTAAACAGTCAACACGAAGTTTCTGCCGAAGTTTTAGACTCGGAACAATTAAAATTGTTCTATATATATAAACAAAAATAGATGATCTATTTACATGCGTTTTTGCAATGCAAAACTTTATTATATACTTAACAGCATTTATACATCTACATCTGGAGACAGTGAGATTTATTGTGAGAATGTGTGAGAATGTGCCATGTGACATTAGGAAATGATGTTAATCTCTATTATAGAATTAAACCCTCGTGACTCGTAGAATATTCTGGTAGTTTTTCATTAATTGCTCTCTTAAAACGAATCAATTGTACAGACCCCCTGTGATCATTCAAAAGACATAATACAAAACATAGTAAAGATCCATCGAAATACAACTATAACTTTGACAATTGCTTTCAATCTTAGGAAAATGACTCAATGTACGAATTCTAATTATAATGCCAAAAATGCTACCAATTCTTATTTCTTGAAATTTGTCGGCTGAAATGCACTTTTTTGAAACAGTCAAAATATTGTTAACAAGTTTTTTTTGAGTTGATTCATGTAGATCGTAAGATTATGCCAATAATTGACAACTTTCAGAACTTATTTTAATCAAACGAAAGAAAATTATTACATTTCTCACTAAAATATCTATTTCAATGCAAAATTCAATATTGTTAAAGTAACGGAAAAAATATTTGCACTATGGGGTTTTAAAATTGAAGAACTTGTTAGAGGAATATTTTTAACTTATATTACATTACTCACATACCAAATAGTCATTGTGGTAGAACGAAATATAACTATGAATGTCTGTGAGAACTGTTAGTCATAAGAATATTTCTTTGAATTTCGAATCGTGATTTGCGCGAAAAGAAACTCCAATCTGTATGAAAAAATTCATTTTGGTTTTAATAAATTTTCAATAGGAAGAAAAAAATATTCTCGTTTAAAATAAAAATCTTTATTACCGGCTTTTCTTTAAATTGAAATTTTATTAGACTAATTCATTATTTTTTGTTTCAAAATCTTTCAATAATAATTGAAGCTGATTTTACATATTAATTACCTTTAATCCTTAAATAACAAACACTTTTACAAAAAAAGTCAAAGAAAACAAGTCAAAATGACAAAACCGGTCAAGACCCACTATGAAATACCCTATACCACATTATCGGTTGTAAAATACAGGTACGAAAAATTTGTGAACCACCCTCGGATAATTTTACATTCTGATTTATGATTAAGTGAAATACATTAATGTGATATTTACATGAACATAAAATTTATGCGTTTGAAACTGTTTATATCGGAACTAAAGAAATGATGGACCGACCATAGTTTGCACATAATTTTGATTATATTTATCTTAATTTGACCAACTATTACTACAATATCAACGTATATGTAAGATTTATGCCCTTCAAAGAGATATTTGGAAGGGACTTGTATGAACCGACCCTCACATAATTTGTCACATCGATTTAGAATATCATGAGACATATTACTGTTCAATTTCGTTGAAATAGCTTTATAATTAGGTCATATAAAACCTAAAACACCAGTCCTGGAGGACATTTGTATAGGAGCTACCCGAAATTTTGGACTGAATATGACAAAAAAAATAACACGTATCGAATTTCATCAAGATATCTAAAAAATTGCGACCTGTTAAGTATTAACAATGTTTACATGCACAGTCAGCCGAACAGACTGACAAACGCGCGAACGTTATTAAATCGACTCAGAAATTGATTCTAAGACTAACGGTAAAATTAATGGTGGAAGTTACACCATTTTTCCTGTATGTTACAAACATCAGCAGAAACGCATTATACCAAAACCATCTACTGTGGTGTAGGGTATAAAAATTAATTAAAATATCCACGAGATATTGCATCGTTACATGACTACAACAATGTATTAAATCCCGTGGATAAAAGTCTGGTAGTTAAGTCATCTCCTAATTGTACTCATTGCTTGTAACAACAAACATTTTGCTGCGGGTGCAAATTGTTTTAAAGAGGTCTATCAAACAGGCCTTTTTTATAAATGAAGCATTTGATTCAGTTTGTTGATTTTATCAGAATCAAGGATAAGGCCTGAAAAACGCCTTATAGGTACATCCTCCAGATCAATAAAATATTTCATTCACTTTGCGCTTGATTAAGAAAAACAATTAAAGAGCGTAACAAATTACAAAATTGAAAATTTTCTAATTCGACCATAAAAAGTAAATAAAGGAAAATAAAATATAATGATCTTTATTAACAATTACTTCCTTATATTCGATATATTGGAGAATTCAAATTTTTACAACAAATATCCGATAAAAGAAAAAATTAAAATATAAACAAACAACACAATGACTACTAAGATTATATTGACGCTGATTATGATGTTATTGTGGTCCTAATGGTGGCAGTGGTTAGTTACAACTCACACACATACACTCTTGTTGTGGTGTGTGTGTGTGACTTTAAAGAGTTAATAGCGGCATTATACGTTTTCCTTTATTTATTTTCATTTGTAGTTTTTGTTGTTATATTTGGTGGTTTAACATTCATACAAGTGTTTCCTTTATGACCAAAACTCTAATCGACCGCCTTCGCCACTAAACAAACCATCAGCATTTTTTCCTTATAACTTTTGTTGTTTCCTAGAAAAAGTGTTTTATGTAAATATTTCACAACTAATTATGTGCGAAGTAATCAGTAAAATACTTAACAAAATGTGTAAAAAAATACATACATAATTTTCAATAAATAACAAACTTTTAATAAAAATAAAACAAACTTACATTCAAATAAACATTATTACGTATGTAAAAAAATTAATGTTTTATTTTAAGGCACCAACGTTTGAGGATTATTTGGGCCATGCATTTTTAGATTTGATGTGAATGGTGTAGTCGATCAAGCCCGACTTTTTAATACCCTACACCACATTGAAGATTGTAACTGTCTGCTCCGAAAATTTTATGAACGATCCTCGTATAGTTTGCTTTCCTTATAATTATTATGTATGCAACATATTACTATGATACTAACATTTATGTAAATTTAAAGGGATTTTTTTACGTAGGGTTACATAGGAATTAGGAAAAGTTTTGTACCGACCCTCGTATAATTTCGCCCAGAGGTTTTGGCTTATATTTATCTTTATTTGAGTAAACATGTTTACAGTACCCACGTATATGTATGATTTATTAGTTTCAGAATGATATTTAGAAGGTTGGTAATATTGGATGTATAAGAAATAATGGGCCGATACTTGTATAATAATAAGACTTAGTAGCATTATTCTACCTTCTGAATTATAATACGGTCCGACTCAATTTCCTTCTTACTTGATTTATAACATTCTTCACCACTATAAGTTGTGAAGAGGATATATTAACTGTGTCATTCCATGTTTAACACATAGAAGGAATCATCTCAGACCTCATATATTATTCTTCTATCAAATCAAAATCTGACTCGATTTAGCTATGTTCGGCTATCTGTCTGTTGATGGCCTGCTGATTATAGTGTTCTGATAAGTTTTAGATGTGCCAACTGAAGAAAATACTTCCCATGAGCCAGGACCTTTAAAATTAAATATTGTTCCGTCAGAGAATATTACCCTATTTGAAGATAATTCCTTAAGTGGCCTTTACCATATAGATTATCAAAAATTAGCATGATTCTTAACCTCTATTAAGACCTATAAAAATTGGTATCGATCCATACATTTTAAGGGAAGATGTTATTAAATAAATAAATATACATAAATTTCAGTTAAAAATCCGAATTTTGATGAAATGGAATCATACTTCAAACCCTTTTAAAACTAAAATACTATTCCAGGAAGAAATATTACAAAGGAGAAATAACCAAAAATGGACCATTATTGTCAAATTAGATTCATATAATAAAGGCAGTTATAAAAACAAAAAATTTAAGAGTCTTTAAAGCTTAAAACAGTTTTCCAGGATGACGCGCTAAATGGGAGCTATATCAAAATATTGCTTTTTATTCTTCATGTTGTTATTAAAACTTAAAGCCTTTTTCCCAGAAGGAGCCTTAAATTGGAGCAAAAGCAATATATGGACCTATAGCAAAATAAGTTATATATATTTAAGATGGCTAGAAAAATAATGGTGCCGAATTTCAATAGCATTGAGCTGACCGAACTCTTAAATATAGAGAAACTTCATATGGGACTTTTAGGGACATGTGGACGACTATTCGTCAAATTAGTAACACATATACTCAGGACGATTAGAGAAATAATCGTACCAGTTTTCAATAAGATTCGTAGGTATATAAGAGTTTTAAAAGTTAAAAACTGTTTTACGGGGAGGTTCTGTACGGATTTCTATGACAGATCTGTAATAACAAGGAGAAATTATGTTGTTTTTAACCACGTTTCGCATAGTGGTTTCGATTTTTAAATAATTCTGTATTCTAAGAATTTTTTTTGAATCCATTAAATAATTTTGAATATTGTGAATATTTTGCCTTATGACTCTAAACCATTAAAACTCAGGTTTGACAACTCCGTATGTCTTTATTCGAATTTCAAAGGATTTTTTAAATGTATGTGTATGGGTATGTGTGCATTTGTTGGCACAACGTTACGCACTCGTAACAATGAAATTGCAATTTTTATGGTTTAATTGGCTAAACAAAATATCGTTAATGATTATAGTCGGCTAAAATTTGTTGACTGATAAACAATCACATCATTGTTTCCTTAACAATTTCAATACACCTTTTGTATTCATAACAACCAGCATTTACACACTTTTATTACATTGAAAATTAAAATAACAACTTAATAAGTTTTTAGGAAAAAATATATAAATTTGGGGGAAATTTTCAATCTCTTTGGTGAATCAATAAAATTAAAAGCATTTTTTTTCATTTAAAAATTAAAAGGCACAATATTTTTCGGTCTTGAAAATTTTTGAATAGATATTGGTTACATAAGTTAAATAGGGTCATATATTCCATAGTATTGTGGCGAATTTCAATAGAATTAGTTTGGATTTACCTTTTCCGGTAAAAGGCATTTTATTGATCAAATTTGGTTGTTTTTTTTGACTTGATATATAACTATGTGCTATAGCTAAAGTCTATTTTTTTAATTAAGGAGAGAATTGCCATTACACCGATATAGCAGGTTTTACATAACAAACTGCGGTCAATGCCAAATAACATTTCCAAATTGCATTAAATTGCTACGATTATTCTAGGCGTGAGAATATTTTCTAACAGATAGACGGACATAGCTAAATCGACTAAGATTTCGATTTGATGCACTTAATGGTTAAAAATGATTATACGCGGAATAACAAAGTTAACCACCACTATGGTGAAAAAATACCAATAATCCGAAATTAATTTAATTAAAAATCCCCAATTGAAAATTCCATTATAAAATTGCAAATATAATTCATTATTTATTATGATTCAATTATCTTCTATAAACAATTCCAACATCTTCAAAATATTTATTTTAATAAGGGAGTAAAAGTCACATCCGACTTTTCAATAATAATTTTAAACAATGAGATTTCTACCACTCATTGTATACACCTCCCCCCCCAATAATGAACATAATGTAATCGGTACATTGAATGAATGAATGATGAATGAATGAATGAATGAATGACTGAAATTGTTAAGATTATTGGTTGATTTCCTTTTTCACTTTCGTACTTTTGTTTATTTACGTTGAGTCCAAATTGAATTTCTTTTTTCAGTTTTCATCAAAATAAACACCAGAGAAAAAAACAGAAAAAAAACTATTTATGTCTTGTCATCAAACAATATCTGTGGCATAAAATGACACACGGAAGCCCACCTTTAAGCCCTTGGATCAGACACTTAAACATGTAGTTTGTTTCATTTGAAAAACAACAACAACAACGACAATAGAAGTTTAAAATATGCTTCTTGTATTGCGCGATGAGTTTTATGGATGAATATTTGTTTGATCATACAAAAAGTAGCCAATTATTTTAACTACTGAATGAATGACTGAATGAAGGAGGCAAAAAGAAAAAGAGTCAAATCAAATAATAAAGAAATGTAGAGAGAAAAAAATCATGAAATTTGCCACTTAAATATGTTTAAGAAAAACAAGTAAGAACGCTTTAATCGGCCATGCCGAATCTTCAATACCCTACAACAAAAATACCTAAGAAATAAATAAATTATGTTTTGTACATGTACGTTATAAGTACATACAAACTCACATATACACTCACAAACGCATACAATATATGAATGTATTTCCTATATATAAACCTAATTAGTCATAAAATAAATTTAACGTTTTTTTCTACTGAACCGATTTTGATGATTTTTGGAAATGTAATGAGGTACATATTTTTTGATATTATGGTAATTTATTGTAATTAATTATATTCTACTTTGATTTATAATTAATAATTTTATGAAAGTCCTTCGCTTTAATGTAAAATTGTCTCAGATATCGATCTATATTTATAAACATACAGAACTGACTATAATAAATGTTGAGGCCAAATTTCATTGAGCTCTGTCAATTATTGGGGATATGAGTGTGCCAACTACAGATAGAGGGACAGACAGATGGGGTCTAAGATGATTCCTTCTTAGCGTTACACACTGAATGACAAAGTTAATATACGCTCTTCACCACTTGTGGTGGTAGAGGGTATAAAAACTTATTTTATATTTTAAGTTGATTAGTAAACTAAGACTAAAAATACTTACAACTGTGGGCAGTAAAATAGCACATTTAAATTTGTTTTTCAAAATATATTAATATAAATTACATTAGCGAATTTAATTTCGCTATTTCGTTATTTTAATTTTTAATTTTTTAAAGAACATATTTTCCCCAATCCTAAACAACCTAGAAATTTTCCTAATAAAAATTTTCATTTTATTTTTCATACATCATGACGTACGAAAATCATCATGAAAAATATAAACCGATCCGCTAAAAATTTGGTTTTCTAATTATTGCTTGTATAAAAAGAATTATAAGATGTGGAATGATTTTCGGGAGTGGATTTTATATAGGAAATTATAGACTGATCATGACAAAATTTTACTACCCAGTTGTATAACTCTCGATAACATTAATATTGCCTTTATATTATCACTTGTGTATTAATATTCATGAAATTTGGAATATGACTAATACGTGATTTACTTCTGCCAAATTGAAAAAATATCTTCATATCTGTAAGTTTTATGATCTAAGATTTCCATCAGGAAAGATCCCTGAAATATTTTACCGAAATTTACGAAATTTCATCAAAATATCTTTATGTTGAAAACACTAAAGTACTCACAACCTTTACATTAGCTGCCAGCAAACAGACGGTTGGATGCCCGATCGTATTAAGTGTTAAAGTATACCGATCGGAATTAGTTTAACTCGAAAAATGTTTAAACGAAATTAATATCTGTTCTAAATTTTCTTCAGTTAATAAGATTATTATAGAGAGGTAGGAAGTCCTACAAAAAAATCTCCTGGATATATCATTTGTGCAACACTTCAGTTAGCTAAATAAACCTTAAAACAACATTATTATAATATTCCATTTATTCAAGATGTTCAATACTTGTTTTTTATATAACCGGTATTTAAACAGATATTTAATGCATGTTTTTTGAAAGCGTTATTGACGTTCTCCCTGTCCTGTGATATTTAAGTAGATCCTAATGGTGAAGAAAACTGTTATACCATTCTGTACTTCAAGTGGTAAAAGATAATTCGTAATTATTGTGGGTGTAACACCTAGAAAAAATCACATAAGTGCCAGAGTAATAATTAAAGCTTGCAGCCATTATAATTCAAGTCAAAAATAGTGATGATGATGATGAAATCTTTAATTCTTGGATATGACAAGACCTATTAAGATACTGATCACTCTTTCTGAATAATTTTTGTCTACAATAGTTTAATAATTCCAAATTTTCAGTTATTATAATGATCATTATTTCGTCATAAAATTTCTGTTTGTCTTGATCAAATCAGGGTAATTTTTTTTAATATTATATTTTCTTTAGTACTTCAGTCCAAAACTTTTGAGATATAGATTTAGAGCCATCTTAATTATGTTCCAGATCTATATAACCGGAAAACACCCTACCAAAAAATACGATGATCGGTTCATAATTTCCTGTAACTCTCAAATTGCATATATCTCTCAAATACATAAGTTAGTACAACTTCAAATCATAAAATCAGAATTTGTCCATAATTGTTCATGTCATGTAAGGTACTTTATTATACCCTCCACCACCACAAGTGGTGAGGGTATATTAAGTTTGTCATTCTGTATGTAACGCCAAGAAGGAATCATCTCAGACCCAACAATGTATATATATTATTGCATCAAATCAAAAACTGAGTCGATTTAGCTATGTCCGTCTGTCCGTCTGTCCGTCTGTCTGTCTGTTGGAAACATTCTCACGCCTAGAATAATTGACCGAATTCAATAAAACTTGGCCACATTATTTGTTATTGTCCTAAGCAGTTTGCTATTTAAAACCAGCTATATCGGTTTATAAGCAAGGAAGTTATAGACCGATATCTGAAACAACCTCAAAATTTCAAAAGTGAACTCTTATAATTTCTTCTAAAAATGTAATTGGACTAAAACAAAAAATTAATTTTAGCATACAATTACACGTGCTTCATCATCGTGCCAAAAATTATCAAAATCTGATTAACCGGAAAAAAGTTATAGGCTATAATATGCAAAATTTTGATACACCCCAAACTCTTTGTGTCATATGGACCGCAATTTTTAAGATAATTTACTGAAATTTGTCACAACTAATTTTTAAACCATTCTTAATATATGTTATAAATTTTATTAACATTGGTCCATATTTTGATATAGCTCCCATATAACGCCATTTCCCGGAATATGATTTATAGCTCATAAAACTCTTAAATTGGAACCAATTCTATTGAAATTTGGCACAAATAATTGCTTAACTATTTTAAATATATACTATAAATTTTATTCACATGGGTCCGTAATAAATTTTTGTTAATATTACCTACGACATTTGGTTCAGTGTATGAGTCAGAATAATACAATAATAACTTGTAAATACAGAAGGTATGAGGTAGTGCTATTTATTTTATCATCACTATACTTAATAATCACTTTAAGACAGACAACAAATAGAAAGATGGATGAATATATGAATGGATGAATAGTTGAATGAATAAATATATTTGGCTTGTGGTAAACGTTTTTATTTTTTCCTAAAGATTATTTTCTTTGTTATTTCACACAAACTAAATATATTTTCTGTGTAGGGAAAGTAGTGATATAATAATGCACTTCAAAATCAAAATTTATGAAATTATGAAATTCCTAATAATTTAAGTTCAAAGTGTTTTTTCTTATTAACTTTAAAATAATTTTTTCTTGTAATTGATTTTGTATTTAATGATTTCATAAAATCGGTTACTGTGCGTTTATTTCCAAAAAAAGAAATAATGTAATGATTTGTGGCAAAAAACGCAAAACATACATATTTTTGTTTTCAATCCATAAAATAATAAATAAATAAATAAATAAATAAATAAACTTATTGACTCTTATATATCAGCACTTAATTCCCATGTGTCACCTTGTGGTTGTTGCGATGAGCCACTCAATCTTAAATAATATTTATTTCTTTTATTTAATCAAATATTATATAAAACGTTATAATACTTAACAGCAACTTTCATAAAGTTTTAGACAAATATGGTTATTAGTAATTGTGATTGAAAGTGGTTTAATTTTTTACTTTTACTAATTGTTATTAACTCTAGAAAACAACAAAAATAAACATAAAAAATAAAAATACATGAAAAAAAAACATTGATTTATGACTTCGCCGCCTCTTTATTTGTTATTGACCTTAGAAAATTAAAAATATTTTGAACGGTAATAACCGGGTAAATATATATATTGCAGAGACTTAAAAATGACATCAAAACTAAATTATTCTTAAGTTAAAGTTCATTAAAACAACTAAATAGTTAGAAAACTAGTTAGAAGTTATTATACTGTTACTTAAACTCGATTTTATACGATCACTAAACACACACAAGTATACAGTTGTCAAGGTCAGATCAGTGAAACTGATATAATTAAAGTTATTAATTATAAATACAAAGAACTTAATCTGTCTGCTGAGCACAAAGGATGAGAGCAAAAAAATTAAACTCAGAATTTATAGTTACTCTTTCATAAGAGGAGGTTTTTTCATTACATGTGGTGCAGTGAGTAAATTAACTTTGTTATTTCATGTTTAGTGCCAAGATGGAAACATCTTAGATCCATAAAGTATGAACATATATTCTTATTTAAAATCAAAATCAGAGGCGATTTAGCTTTATTCATCGGTCTTTTTGTCTGTCCGCCCATTCTTACGCCTGTCTGTCTGTCTGTCTGTCTGTCTGAAAGAATCTAAAGCCTAGACTAATTGTTCGAATTCAATGAAATTTGGACAGGTTATTGCGCTCATATAAGTTAGTTAATACAATTCTTAAATATGGATGTTAGTTTCCAAACTAATCCTAATATATGTAGCTAACTTGATGAACATAGATCCATACTTGCTAATAGCGCTAATATAAAGCCCCTTCTAAAAATGATTTTTAGCTTATAAATATCTTAAATATGTTTCGATTCAGCACAATGTCTTAAATATGTATGACAAATTTCACAATTATCAATATATATTTTGCTTATAATTCTATCGACTTCACCCAGGAATTTCCGCTCAAATGTTCTTCTGACTGGCTTTACTATATCCATTTACTAATAAATATTTGCTTAGCACTAAAAAATTAGACAAAGTTCTGGATAATTGGACTATATTTTCTTGCCTTTGCTTGCTAAATCTAATATAATATAATAGATCCATTATTGAACATGACAACCCGATTCGAAGAGAAAAAATACCTACGCCTAAAATTTCTAAGCAAATTGTAGTTAGAAAACACCTCATACCACAACCTAAACACTTTGGATGATTAAAAACTTTGAATCAATTTAATGACAGACTCTGACCGTAAATCTTTTTAATCAAATAAAGGTCTCAATTTGAAAGACTTCTTAGACAACTTATCTAATCTTTATTGCTTCAGCTTAAAACTTCCACAATATTTTCTAGGGCATTTGTTTTCTAGTTATATATTTAAATTATATATTTAAATATATATGTTTACACACCTTTACAAATGTTAAATAACGCTATAAAGAGATCATCTTAGACCGCATTATTTATATTTCTAGACCAAATCATTATCTGAGTCGACTATTCACACATTTTATTTAGTATCTAAATAAAAATGTGTGAGTGGTTTGATATTTAAAGAAATAAAAGTTATATATTCATAAGTACCCCATATTTTAACAACATCGGGGCAATACTTTTTGATGTAAATTAAAAAAATACACAAAATAATGCAAAATTTTAAAAAGTTAAAAAGTGAAATGCAAATAACTTGAAAACTATAAAAGATTAATAACACACGTAAGTAAGTTTTCTAATGGTCTCATCAAGGTCCATAGGAAAATTTTGGCACGTGGTAATTCTTATGTGGTATCATTACTTTAAATTGTACACAATCTATTCAGCAGAACAAAAGTTAACGTTTTATTTCCAAAAACATCGTTTCTACCCCATAGTGCAATTGAGGTCTGCATTCTTACATGTTTTTCGTACCCCCAAAATTGATACTGTCCTAAATTTAACATAAAATAATGTATTAATGAAATTCCTTGACCCTAATTTTTATTTTTGTCTCTTTTACCTTTTTTTTAATTTCCTTAATTCTTACTTTTACTTCATTCTTAATCTATTTTGCATGAAACATTCAAAATCAATTGCTTTTTGATCTTATTTTTTAAAATACTAATGACAGTTACTAACAGATATAAATCGTTAATATGACAAACGCTGTAAAACAGAGAAATTAACTAAAACATAAAAAATAGAATAATATTTATTTATTTAGGGCTTCACATTTTCTTATTGTTCACGTAATTGTTAATTTAAGGTGACCATTCGAAAAAATAAATAACAGTTTTATTTTTAATTTATTTAGTGCTCTAATTTTTCATAAAGAATCGAAGGCAATAAATTGTGATATAGTTGTAACATAAAAAAATATATTTATTATATGAATATTTCAAAATGGAAACTTAAACTATATAGCAGATATTGAAACATTAGGGATTTTTTGGATATTATTCATAAAAATTAGTTCTAGGAAATTTTAGGAAAAAACAAAAAAACTCTTAAAAGCTCTTTCTGCAGCCTTATAAAACAATTTGAAGAAACTAAATATTTTCCCCCGTTTTAAGGAGCCTTCATCGGTAAAACATCGTTCACTTATGTCAAAAATGGAAACAAATAAGAGTGCTAAATTCGGCTATGCCGAATCTTCAATATTCTTCACCACAAATGCGTGTGAAGTAAATATGTTATGCTTCGTATCTAAATAAACGTATCATAGAATAAGTTCTATTTTTGGATATAACATTTTTTACACTAAACCGATTTTGATCAATTTTGGAGTGGTAATGTAGTACATATAAATCAATGGTATAGAATATTCCTAATTGACAGTTTTACGAAAGTTTTCCGCTTGAGATTGGAGGTTGCCTCAGATACTGGTCTATATCTTTTAATATACTGAAGCAGGTTTGAAATGGAAAACTTCTCAAGATTATAACAAATATTCTGGCCAAATTTCATTGAGCTTTGTAAATTTTTGTTGATGTGCCAACAACAGACAGACGGACATAGCTAAATTGACTCAGAATTTGATGCAGTAATATATACATTATGTGGTCTGAAATAATTACTTCTTACTTTTTCACACGGAATAACAAAGTTAATATACCCTCAAAACCACTTGTAGTGGTGGAGGGTATAACAAGTAATAAAGTTTCGATAGGTTAAAGACGACTGTAAAGTGCCTTTAAACCAGTGTTTTTCTTATACCTACGGATTTCTTCAATAGCGAGATTAGAATACAAATTCTGCTACGACTACAGCTCTTCCATCATTGTGAGCAGAGCAATAATTCATTCAGAGTAATTTTTTGTTTTTTACTCACACAAATGAATATTTGAAGTTTTATATGGCAGCTATAAAAAATTATGGAACGATCGTTCTAAAATTTATTTAGTTGGAATACCTACAATGGTTTAGGGAACATCTGCTATTCACTTTGAATTTCAAAAGACATTTACCACATTTGTTCACATTAATATAATATACATAGGTCGTACTTGACCTATATATTATGTTCTTACTGTAGTTTTGAAAATTTATTTTTTGACTTTATCAATACAGTATGTAAATAGGTTATCCAATAAATAACAATAAAATTCAGAAACATTTTAATGAGTTCGTAAATAATTGAATCCAAATTACTCACGACGAAACTTATGGTCATCTAAAAGTTCTAATTTCTCTTATAACAGAACTTAATTCCTCTCTTTGTACTGTAAAGTATATAGTACGATTAATAGATAAATACATTTATAAATACAGTGTCAGACAGAAGTTTAAGAATTTACCATAATTGAGAAAATTCGTTTTAGGACCCAAACACATGTACAGCATTTTTCGAGACGTAAGTAAGTTCTCTTTAAATAAATTAATAAAATCATAATACAATAAAAACAATACGAAAAACCAACTGTTCGAAACATAAGCAAATTTTAATATTTCGTATGATATCATCCTCTTCTTTTGAACTTAACGCACTTTTTAGCAAAAATTCAGCTACTTCTGTAGCATCGTACTCAATCCGTACCTTAGCTAATAGCTAATCTTTGACTAATTTTGTTAAATGCTTCAGACTATTGCCATGATGAAACATTCATCGAAGTGATAGTGTAACAATATAGTTGTTCGCACTATATAACCAAAAATGCTAAACATACGGGAATTATTCGATCTGTGATTGTGCTATGCATATTTTCATGATTGGTGCAGTCAAAAATTTGTTCAAGTTATAAATCAGATTTTGCTTCAAAATTGACATATTTCCTCTGATGACGACCACGTACGTTCCATACTACCAGCAATTTTGATCAATAGCATTTTATTCACATAATATCTCCCCACGATTCACCTTGTGACGATCAAGTGATTAAACTTATTGTGTCTTATTAACTTTACCAACTATTTTGGGCCACAGAGGACAATTGGTCTATCACTGACTTCTTATGTGACTCTGATGAAGTTGAAAATATCGTATGTATTGGAGAATGTTATTTGATGTATCCAAAATGAATTTTATTATCACCAAAAAAGGATCAATCATCTAATTGGCTTTTATTTATAATTGCTTTATTAACTAACGATTTTTCGTTAATAAACCACAATTTTGGTCGTTAATAAGTCACGGAATTGCGTTGCTGAATAGCTAAATGCTACGGGTATAATTTTTTATTTATATAGTACAAAAGGTTTTAATTTAATTCTTGTCAGTGACACTGTAGGAAATTATTTTGATATTCTAACATATTTTTCTGATATTGTATGACAGACAACAAGTCTGTCTGCATGTATGTACTCCCAAGTGCCAACAAGTAGAAGGTGCTGAATGAAAATTTATTTAAACAAACCATTTTTTTGTTTCTATATAAAGCAGAATCAGCAGATTTACGATGCAATAAACATACAAACGAATATATGTATATATGTGTGTACTCACATATAATTATAGTAAGACGAGTAAAGACAATACGCTACGGTATTCAATTATGTTGACAATACAAGACTGGGCCATTACAACAACAATAACAATAAGATACAAAAGAAGAGCCCAAAATGTAAACAATAATAACAACAAAATACTTAATAATAAATAAATTCATAAAATGAAAATTAAAAAAAAAATAAAAAAAGAAAAACAAAAATGTTGAGGAACATAAAAATGTAACGAACGTATCGAATTTAAATTACGCGCGCGCATTACCTTGTTGTACGAAACGGTATTTGTTGTATTATAGTAAATGAGTGTATAAGTAAGCGATGTAGTTAAGGTGAGGTATGCATGACTATTAACAATTTTCTATTTATTTATTTATTTAAAATTTATTTCTCGATTCTGTTGTTGTTATTTTCTCAGGTTTCTGTGTCATTCCTATAGATAATTTCTAAAAAAAAAGTTTCTTACTTGTTGTTGTGTTTTTTTTTTTTGTATTTGTTTCAGTTGTGTTTATATTTATGTCTTTTTTGCATTATTTATTTATTTACATGGTGTACCACCACCAACAGTAACAATAACAACAAATACAACAAAATAGGAAAATAGTAAAAACAAATACAACAAAAAGCGAATATTATGAAAAAACAAAAAAAAGTATCAGAAAAACAAAAGCAACATATTAAAACAATCGAAATCCCTCGTATCACTAACAGACAGCTGAGATTATTACCTTGTACTACTAATAGAGTATGTTATATTAACGATTAATCGTGTATGGATTTATTTAATTTAGTTGTTATAATTAAAATTTATATAATAATATTTGAAAGTCAGAATATAAGATTTTTTTAAGTATATTTTCATCAATTCAAAATCTGAATCGATTTTGTTATGTTCGTCTATTTGTTGGAAACATTATCGAACATTATAATTGTTCGATTTTAATGAAATTTCCTTTATAAAGATTATAGACAAATATCTGAGTTAACCTAAAAATTACTAAAAAGAACTTATTTAATTCTTGCAATAAAAAGATCATCAAAATCGAATCAAGTCCGAAATTTAATACCCTAAACCACATTGTTGGTTAAAAGTGATATTACTAAGCATTAGTGAACGATTTCCATATAATTTGATTTTCTGATTTATTCTTAAGTGTGCAGTATATTATTGTGATACGGACTGACCCTCGTATAATTTTGCACATCAATTTTTGCTTATATCAATATTAATCTGACCAATTATGATTGCAAAACCAACGTATATGTGAGATTTATAACCTTCAAAGTGGTGGGGGGATCATTGAGAAATAATAGATGGACCCTCGCATAATTTGGAATACCGGTTTAGAGTATGATAAGACTTATTTTACCAATTCTTGTTAAAATCGCTAACTATTAATTAGGACTTTTATAAGCTTAAAATATTATTTCGAGAGAAAACTTGTATATGAGTTACCTGTCTATTGGCCAAATTAATAATATGCACCAAATTTAATCAAGAGATCTTAAAAATTGCGAGAGTCAGCTATTATGTAATATTTTCGTAGATCAGTTCATAATTTTCACTGCTTTGATATAAGTTAGTTAGTTCCGAAAATAAGCATAAACTGCATGAATAACTCGTAATACACTCCTACTTATTAAGTGTAAGAGTCCCCAATTTGCCTGAAACTAGGTCCAGCTAAGAAAAATGAATATGCTATATTAATCGAAACCTAAATAACTTTTGCCGATTAATTTAACTTATTAACTTTTCTTTTATTTACTGCCCAAGACTTGGTCATCACAGTCTCCAGATTTAAATCCCTTGAAGGAACGCTTAAATCTGATGCTTCAGAAGTAAGCTGGAACTGACAAACTTCCTAAAATAGGAGTCTGAAGCGATGATTTTATACAATTTATGTCCAAAAAATCATTATACGACAAATTAAAAAATGCTTAAGTTTCAAACAGCGAATTTCTAAATTAAAATTGTTTTTAATTTACCATAATTTCCCAATGACTACGAGTACTTGCTTAGGTTTTGAACAATACCGTACATAGATTAAAAACAAAAACCTTAAGAAATTACCACAATAATTTTCAATAAACAAAAAGTAACCGATTATTCATTAAATCGTCACGTAAAAAAAGAAAAAAGTAAAATAAAAAACAACAACTCCAAACATCCACCAAAACATTGACAAAAACAACAAAAAAATATATAAAATTATTTATTTACAAATGTATACAACAACGAGTGACTCGTGTTTGCAACGTACGTACGCTCACGGCTTTTTGTTAATACGCTGGTTAAATTTCTCATTAACGGACCTACAATCGTTAGAAGTGCATCGAAAATTAAGAAATAAAAAAAAACTAAAAACAAAAATCGAAAATAAAACGAAACAAACGAAAGTTTTCTGCCGCGTGCATTGCAACAAAAAACGCGTAAAAATTGTGAATTTGTGAACTAAATTTATTTGAAAATTTCCAAAAAAAAGAAAAGAATCTAAAAAATATTCATTTCCTTAATTGAAATTTAGAGAAAATAAAATCTATTAAAATTATCTGTCATAATTATCAATAAATAAAAAATTGATTTTGAAATGAAAAATCAAATTATCATCATTTCTTTGTTGTTGATTATAATTTAAGTGTCATTTGTTGTATCAAAATCATAATTTATTTTTAATTTTCTACTTCAAATAATCGTGTACTTCTTGTTTGTGATCGTTATTATTGTTGGTTTTTCACATTTATCATCGTTCTTTTTAAAAATAATAATATTTTATTTTAAATTCGATTTCACTTGTTTTGTTGTACCCTTCTTTGTTACTTTTGTGTCAGTATTATGCTAAATTCGCTTAATCACATCGTCATCTCTATCGTTTCTTCGTGCATTACTTCTTCTACTTCTTCAACTTCAAATTTATCATTATCTTCTATTTCTTCTCATTTGTATTATTTAATCAATGTTTGATATTTCTCTCAGTGATTGTGGTGTTTTATGGCACCAGATTTATATATTCTTTATAATCGTCTATCAAAATTTCATCATGTTTTTGGGACGCAGTGAATCAATTAAATGGATACGAAGAAAATTTTCAAAAAGGGTAAGTTATTTCTGAATTTCTATATAAATTAACTTTGAAAAGTGAATGTGAAAAGGGTTTTATTTTTTGTCTGTACATATAAATAAACCCCAGAACCTGAAATTTTTATTCGAATTTCGTGAAAAAATATATAGAAGAAAATCTATAGTTATTACAAAGCCGGATATATCCATCGAAGTAGTTGAAATTTAAATTATTCCAAAAAAATTAAATCATCAAAGTGTTTGTCACTTTGTTGCTACGAAAACCAAATAAAATATTTTTGGTCCACTATTTCGCGGTGCATGATCACTAAAGTTAAAATCCTCAAGTTCAATTTTTTATTGTAATGATTCTATCAGAGAATACTTACAACAAATAAAAGTAAAAAGATCATTATAACCGACTACCGCTTTGACCAAGACCCGTAATGGTCCCAAAATTACAACCTCTACCAGGGCTGTAGACATTTTCTGTCGGAAGTTCTACTGTTTCTGCAGTTTTTGAACCAAAAAAAATAGTTATATTTAAATTTGACAATTCTGAATTCCATATTTGGCAATAGAGGTTAAAAAATCTAACAACACTAACCTCTATCACAGCAGGCGATTTGATTACATAAATCATCCAAATCCATAAAGTATATATTCTTGCATCAAATCAAAATCTACGTCGATTATTACTGTGTCTGTTGCCAGAACGCACACATTCACAATAATGAGGGAATACAATAAAATTTGACCTAAGGGCATAGGGCACCTGTTAGCGGTACCTTCAATGGGAATTATTTTTATTTTGACCGTAGTGGTTTAAATTGACTGTAGTGGACGTTGTTTAAGATTCATATTATGCGTTTGTGCTGATATTCATAACGTACAGAAAAAATATAACACCATTTTGAAGTATACCGTTCGCCCTAAAACCACTTTATGTGTCGATTAGCGATGTCCGTCTGTCTGCTCGGCTGACTGTCCATGTAAACGTTGGGAATACCTTACAGATCACAATTTTTTTGTTATCTTAATGAAATTTGGTACGCATTTTTTTGGCGAAGCCTAATTTATAGTCATATTCGGCCCAACATATAAGGTAAGACTTATACAAATGTCCTTCCGAAATGGGATTTTAAGGTCATCAAAGTCCTAATAAAAAGTTATTTGAATGAAATTTAACAAAAATAAGTCTTTTAATATTCTAAAAGGATGTGTCAAATTATGCGAAGGTCGGCTCATAACTTCTCACAGGCCACATCAGTTTGAAGGGCATAAGTTTCATATATAATTTAGTATTATAATAATAATTGTTCAAATTTAAATAAATATAATCTAAAATCTACGTTCGAAATTTTGCGAGGGTCGTTCCATTATTTCTTCTAGCTCCGATATAAAAGAGACACCTGTCAAGGTCAGAAGGGCATATCTAAGTTTGTCATTCCGTTCGTAATTTCCACAATTTTCGACTTTATGAAAGAATAAATTGATTGAGCTATGTCCGTTTGTCGTTTGAATCAAGTTTCTGAAGCCGACCTATAGTTAACATATATGATATTTACATCAAACGATTGAAAATGCTTTCGAGAATTTTGCAATTGAAATCCAGGGAAATTTTTTCATAAACCTCAAACTTTTTTGTTTTTCCTTCTATTTTTTTGAAGAATCAGAGTTAGAGACTTAACTTTTCCATGAATAGATTTTAATGAATTAAGCGGATTTATGATCTAAAGACATGAAATGAATTGGACTATTAGTTTCTGAGTTATAGGCAAAATCATTTTTTCCTATATTTTGAACCCCCCAATAAGACCTATGGACTTGGATATGGTACTGATTGTTTTCAAAACCGGTTCATAAACCAATGATATATGGTCAATTAATTCTTTAAAAATTTAGTGTCATATGGTTGTTATTGTTGTTGTTTATAACTACAGGAAAGCAATATCAACGTTTAAAATAATGTTTTTGAGATTTTGGTCGTTTTAATTATGCTAGAAACCTTATTTTTTACTAATGGATCGAAAATAATTTTGTGAATTTTTCATAAAATGACATTAACTCGATTAGGCCATTCGTTTCCAAGATATCGACGAAAAAAGCTTATCCTGCCGCTTCTGGGGCAGCTACGGATCTAGTTACCGCACAGAAAACTTACTATTTTTTCGAATTTTGTTTTATTTTTAAATTTTCAAATCGGTTCATAAATAGCCGAGATATAAACAAATCTTTATTTCCCTTGTGGTTGTTGTTGGATATAGTATTGAAAACAATAAAAATGTAAGACAACGTAAATTTTTCGACTTTTTAAGAGTTCAATTTAAGCTTGAGACATAATTTTTGTACTAGAAGATCCGAAATAATTAGAGGATTTTGAGTGCTTAAGGGCATCTATGTTGACTCATATAAGACTATAATAATCATCATCTGTCACTTTCTTCTATAGGTGATTATATTATGAAAGCCTATTTATAACAGGGCGTTAAATGTTCAGTTCGCTGCTTAAAAAAAATTATCATTCTAAAAAAATTCCAGGGTATAGAAAATTCGGCACGCCCGAATTTAACATCTAAACTTGTTTGTTTTAAATCGCTTAATTCTGATTCATTTATACAAATGAAAGAACGTATATTTAATTTATTTATCAAAGGTGCCTGAAAGTGATTTTTATTTGATATCTAAATTTTTAATTTCCATAACGTTACGGTTTTTAAAGACTTTTTCAAATTACTTTTTTTTAAATTTCAAACGTGTTACATCCAATATTCATTATTACATCGATTTATGAACATTTCACTTTGTGAATGAAATTGTAATTTCATTTGCTCAATAATATTGAACAATTGTTATTGAATTATATTTAGAGAAACATTTAGTTAAAATTGCATTAAGTGTAGTTAAGTAGTTCATGTAGTTCATGGACTTCATTAATGGGATTAACTATTGATAATTCATTATTATTAAATTTATATGCAAATAACTTTAATAACGGTAGTGCATTTTAATGAAATTTGTGGTTTTTGGATAAATTTATTAAAAAGCAAATAAAAATGTTATTGTCAGTCAAGCCCGACTTTTAATACCCTACACCATATTGTCTGCTACGGAAAATTTATGAACGACCCTCATATAATTTGTGTACCTTATTTTTCTCATGTGTATATTTATTATGAAACTCACATTTACTTTCAATTTATGCGTTTTAAAAGGATTTTTTTCTGGAGGGTTATACGGAAATTAGAAAAAATATGTACCGACCCCGTTTGATCTCATATATAACTAAATATTTTACATAACCATGTATATGTGCGATTTATGAGTTTCAATGTGATATTAAAAGGGTGGTTGTGTGGGACCTAAAGAAAATAATATACCGAATATGACCAATTTGAATAGGCGTCGTGCTTGGGCCATCTTTCGGCAGTCCGTGTAAGACTTGAATATAAACTACATATTAAAACTT
Source organism: Cochliomyia hominivorax (assembly GCA_004302925.2). Taxonomy (NCBI): domain Eukaryota; kingdom Metazoa; phylum Arthropoda; class Insecta; order Diptera; family Calliphoridae; genus Cochliomyia; species Cochliomyia hominivorax. The sequence goes on from PYHX02000413.1 coordinate 51,142,925, forward strand.
TGAAGATATTGTGATAAAATTAGGACAGAGGTAACCGTACCTTAGATTTAATATAATTAATTTTTATTTTGGTCCATCTGTTTCTAATACTACTGTTTTAGTTATTTGCAGGTAAATTAGATTTATAAGGAAGTAATTTGAAACAATTAAGAATGCTATATTCGACTGTGCCGAATCTTAAATACCCTCCACCACTATATTAAAAGTAATTTTCTATTTGTCTGAATTTCGATGGATTTGGTTCATATTTTATTCCGGGAACTGGGATTGTAAAGGCGTAATATCCAAATATGGCAGATAATTGTCAAACTAGTTTCATATTTAATCACACTTTAAAAATGTTTATTGATATAATAGTTTTATAAACCCATTTTTTCGGAGGGGACGTTATGTGGGATTTGTAGCGAAATTTGGAGCAATATTGGTACGATAACATATATTCAAGTGAGTTAGAATAATAATTGAGCCGAATTTCAATAAAATTTGTCGTTATTAACTTGTTTTATAAGATCAAAAAAATGGCCTTATAGCAATGGCAGTTATAGCAATGAATGGGCGGAGATTGCCCAAATTAATAATTTATATTTAATACAGTTAGAAAAATAACTAAGTCGAATTTCAATAGAATTGATCAGTTTTATAAGCTCAAAGCTGTTTTCCGAGAAGAAGCCTGATATGGGAGCTATATCAAACTATGGACTGACATTAATAAAATTAATTACTTATATTTAGAAAACCCAGAAAATTAATTGTGCCAAATTCAATGGAATTATTTCATATTTAAAACTTTTATAAACTATAAACCATATTCCGGAAAATAATGACCCCGGAAAAATCTTGTTTCTTTGTGTTTATTATTGTATTAAAATAAATGTATATTTCAGTAAATTATCTTAAAATTGCAACCCATGAAAGACACAGATTTTGGGGTGTATTTTTGCACGATGATGACCCGATATTGCTGGCTTTAAATAGAAAACAACTTAGGACAAAAAAAAATAATCTAGTCGAATCTTACTGAATTTGGACGATTATTCTAGGCGTGAAAATGTTTCCAACAGACAGACTTTCAGACGGACATTGATAAATCGCCTCAGATATTGTTTTGATGAAGGAATATATATACTTTATGCGGTTTGGATGATTCCTTATTGGTGTTACACGCGAAATGACATAGTTAATATATCCTCATCCATGCAACCACTTGTGGTGGTGAAGGGTACAAAAATCAATTGTGGAGTATTGAATTTTTTATATGCAATGAAAAAGTTAATATTACCCTCATCATCACTTGTAGTATTGGAAGGTTTTTTCTAACCGATTTCGATGGTTTTTGTTTTATTGAAATGAATATAACTGATATTTATGGATAAATTCTGCTTAAATTCAATTACTTTATTCTACTGAAGTGGTATTGTTGGTTTCTGGTGTTACAAATAGAATGACTAAATTATAAAAACGATGTTCACAACTTTTGGCGTTAAGTATAATCATTTCGCAAATTATTGAAAATTTAAAATTTCTACTTTAACAATTTTCTTCGCAATAAAAACTTTTGAAATCCCAAATATTTTTTTCAACAAAAAATTAATATTCCAATCTGGTTACAAAATTAACAAAAATTATTTATGAAATGATGAAATAAAATATTGATAACTCAGTACGATTTGCAAAAATTTATTGTCATATAAAAATCCCATTATACATATGAATATTACAAAAGAAAATATTCAACATAATAAAAATAACTAAAACATAGTGAAATTTACCAAACAAAGTATTTTAAAGCATAATAAGTAGTTAAATTTCTTTGATATAAATGTATGTGTGTGCGTGTTTGTATGAATGTGTATTTTAATTTATTTTATCATGAAATTAATAAAAATGAATGCCAAGAAGTACTTTTACTGCCGTCTTTTCAATTTCTATATAAAAAAGTTTCACTTAAAACTGTCTGACTTTGTAGTAATTAAATTATGTTTTTTAATTGAAAATGATTATTCATTAGTTAGACCTGTTAAAAATCGTGGAAAAAAGAAGAAAAAGTAGCAACACTCCCAGGGGAGTCTAATACACATGCATATTTACAAAATAGTAAAAGTGGTCACGTGTAGTGAGTTTATGTAGTTATTATCCTGTTGGAGTATTAATTCACAGTTCACAGTGTGTCCACATCGATTCTTTCTTGGAAATAATTCTGTAACTTTTGAATCGTGAGAGATTTTAGTGAAATTTGACATAGTCAGTGCTGAGGTGGTCAGCACTGACCTTTGAAATTGTCCACCTGGGATAGCATCCGTTTACGAATTTAGAGAATAGAAAGATTTTGTATAAAGACAGTTTTTGTTAATATCTTATTATTCGTGTTATCTCTTAAAGTTTCGAAGATATTTAAGTCGAAATAATTTTTAACACCATTTTTAGTCCTGTTTATTAAAATTTTTTTTAAAGCGAACCTGGAAAATTAAAAAAATCTATTAATCTAAATTTGGAATTTTAAAAAATGTATATTTGGCGACTTTTTACAATAAGGTGGCAACATTTATTAACTATAAAATGAGTTTTTTGTTTTCTGCTTTTCAAATGTTTATTGTGTTATAAAGGAATCTTAATGGGAATATGTTTTAATCAAATCCGGATGCCATTAGGGCAGAGACATGCCCATAAGCCCTATCAAAACTTCAATTTTGGAAAAAAAAAACTTTTTTTGTTAAATTCTCAAATCCCAAAGTAGGAATAATAATGTAATGACAAGGCCATCATTTAAGTGAAAAAGGACAAATTTTAAAACATGATTTATAGAGAGTGAGATTCTTAGAATTTTTGTAAAGAACATTCAGAATCTCTTAAATTCCCTGAATATCGGATAATTTTATATATATCATATTTCAAATAGATATCATTATTTACAAATTTCAAATATGGATTTTATTAAAATAATAATAATAATAATAATAATAATAATAATAATAATAATAATAATAATAATAATAACAAAAAATATGTACAAGCTATAGTGGGACAAGCTCGACTATACTACATTGTTGATGGCAGCTATCAAAAATTAATACGACCCTCGTATAAATATATTTTGACCAAAATTCTTAAGATTTCGCACACCGATTTTAGTTTATATTTATCTTAATTTGACCAATTCTTATCACAATAGCGAAGTATATGTGAGATTTATGCCCTTCAAAGTGATATTTTTAAGGGGATTTTATGGGACTATGAGAAATAATGGAGCAATCCTCATATAATTTGGCACATTAATTTATAATATTATTAGATTTATTCGTTTCTAATTTTGGGTTTAAGGACCTTAAAATCCGATTCCGAGAGAGACTTCTCTAAAATAGCATTTTGTTCACAAGGTTTACCTAAACAGCCGGTCAGCCAAACGGACATCGTTAAATCGACTCAGGAAATTACAATTTAGCACAAACAGGATATAAAAAATAGATAAAAACTCAAAATTCATAAATTTCTGACATCAAATGTCTTCTCCTTTATTTCCTGAAAATCCACACTAAACTAAGCTTCTCTAGTGATTTTCATACATTTCAACGACATTAATTAATTTCATTAAGAAATCTGTCACTGTTGAACAGTTATAGAATTATTAAAAAATCGATTTGGACACACTGTGCAGTTGTTCTTGAAATTTGTTTATATAAATATTTAGAGTTATTCCCTATTGACACCACACCCATATTAAGATTTTCCCCTTAAAGGGTGGCATAAAAAAGATGTAAAACCACTAAATATTTTACACAATAATCGGAAATAGTACAAATATTTCATATATTTTAGTTGGATTTTATTCGAGGGAACTACTACATACATATATAAATATTTATGCATATAATAAGGATTACTAGGGGTTGTTGTAGTTGTTGTTTTGTTATATAGTTTCTAGTCACGCAAAATTTGTGGAAAAGTTTTCAGTTGTTTTCATAAAGTTGTTAGTTTTTGTTCGAATTGACTTAAGTTTTGAAATGGAATAAACTACTAACTGAACATTTACTCATAAACTTGTTGGCAAATTTCATTTCACTTTAAATGGTGTCATTGGGGGCTTAAGTGTATAATGCAGTAGAATTTATGAACTGCATATTAACTGACTTTAAAAGGGTTAAACTTTTACTGAAATTCTAAGTATATTAAAATGGCAAAATAAATAATTAAATACATTTTTTTATATTAAAATATAATAATTTTAATTTAATCGATAAAGTAATTCCCGGAAAGCTAAACTTTTCTTTTCAAAAATCCATTTAGTTAATTTTCCTGAAAATTATATATTACAATTAGAAATATGTAACTATAATTAAGTAAAAGTTGAATATGTTGAACGTAGTAGAAGCAATAAAAAAATGAATTTATAGTGATAAATTTTTAAAAATGCAAGTTAATATGAGAAAGCAGAAATATTGAAAGTGGATATTCGGGAATATTTTAAATCCTCTACTATTTATTACAATCAAACAGAAAAGTGAATTTTTATATAAAACATTACATTCTACTTTTATTCCTAAGTATACGCAAAAAAATATGTTTGCTGTAACCATAAACGAGATGCAACATGATATTGTCATTAGATATTGTTACCATAACAAAAAAACTTGTTTACACACATTAATAGTTATCCTTATCACCACTAAAAATATTGTTATTTCAATGAAATATATTGTTATTGCTATAAAATATTTGTTTATTCACATTGTGATTTAGCATTTATAAAAATAGTTATTGTTATCACCACTAAATTTATTGTTATTCCAATAAACATTTTGTTTATTTGCATTGCTTTATTTCATTGATAACAATAGATATTGCAAAAAATATTGCTATCGCCACTATAATTATTATCGCCGCTAAAATATTCAAATAAAAATATTTTTGTTCAATCAAAAATTTGTTTGTTCGCATTATTTTATTATTGAATAAAAATAATTGATAAATATTATAAAATTATTTTTTTTTAATATTCACTACTGAATACATCTGGATGAAATAATTGTGAAATACAGATCTTGAAATTTTAAGTAAAAGTTCCGAATATTACTTTTGATTTGAGTAACGAATTTACTTGAATTCTCTAAAATTTGTAGAAAAATTCCCAAAATACAGGTTTGGAAAAAGCGTTTGCCATTGATTAGAAACACATTAGGGATTTCAAAACTACTTTAAATTCGAACATCCAAGCTTTGGGATTTTGGAACATATTGCATAAATTGATAACTGTTATACCGTGGCAGAAAAATTGTTCTCTATCTCTAAATTTTTTTCGAAAATTTCTTTTAGAAAATGTCATGACTCAGAATCCGATTCATCATCTGCGAAAATATAGGGTATCAAAAAATCATATATTTTTATTAAAACTTATTTTTTTTCAAAACTAGATTTCGAAATAATTTAAATTAAAATGTTTGCCATATAAATTTTCAGAGAAAAAATCACTGTACGAATGTGTGAAAATATTCATGCCTTCAGAAATGACTTGTATTATTATTATTTTCATTTCAACTTTGGAACACGCAATCTCAACTGTATACGAATGCTATTTATTTGCTTTCCTCGACATTGATGGTAGGTAAAGAGACGTTGTTTGAGAGTGATGGAAAGATATCGAGTACTCATCTATTTATTTTTTTGTTTTTATTAAAACTTGATAGCAAAAAAAACTATATAGAAAACACCTTTTACAAATATCATACTACTCTTTTATGACGTTAATGTATTCATAAAGTGGATTTAGTTTTTATTTTTCTTATTTAGATATATGGATGAGGTTTTTGCACGAAGCTCTTGTATTTTTCTATAAATGTAAAAAATTTCTTTCCTGACTTTCTTGTGAATGAATTACAAATGAAGGTGTGTTCCTTTTGGACTATAAAAACTATAGGGTTGTTAGATGTTATACATGTATATGTGTGTGTATATGTGTATATGTTGATGGTTTGACAATGTAGGGGATAAGGGGGAGGGCGATTGGAGGTTTAAACATCGAGTTTAACAATTCATTAAACACTATAACTATAAAAGTGTTTACATACATAGTGGAGATACTAATTATAAGGACGATTTTAGATTTTGAGATTTTGTCGATCCCTGGTTTAAACATAAAAAAATACAAGCAGAATAAAAATCTAAATTTCTAGCACTCCCAAATTATGGACCTGTCCTTGTCAAATCTGCTAATGTTTATCTTAATTATTTATCCTAATTAAAGAAATATAATGACAACGCCAACGTATAAGCGAAATGTTTATTTTTATTTACAATATTAGGGAGTGGGACTATGGTTGCTATTAGAAAAAATGAACCGATCCTTGTAAAACTAGAAATTTTATGAGTTTAATATTCCATTCTGGGGGAATTTCAATACTTCATGGTGCTCCTCGCTCAGGGTAGGTCTAACAACGCACCCAAATATAGCAGATTACCACACATGAGTTCTAATTAAAGTCATATACTTAGAGTCAGTTTAAACTTCAAACAATCTTTTGTCGCGACATACGGTAATGTATGCAATTCCATCCAGAACCTAATGAGTGAACTTCATAACTAACACACTTCAATAATTAAGACAACAATTAAAACACTGAATTTGAATGATGCCCTTACGGATGAGGCATTGTCGACATGGCGTGACATTAGGAATGGACAAAAGGTACGTAACGAACAGATTTAAGTCCCTGTTCAGACTTCCAAACCAACTCGACTTTTACCAGTTTAACTACAAACAGTTAGGAACAGTGATGGCCTCACTTTTTAGTAATTTTGAAAACGCAGTAATGTCGAAAATCTAAGTAGCCAAAAACTGCCAGTGATCATAGGTTTATCCATAAGCCGGAGAAAGGTAACAGCGACACAAGGAGCCCGCGTCACTTCTAAGCCAGAACGAACAAATTCCAGTAGCGATTAGTTTCAAAAACTTCTAACAATCGTATGTCTATTCACAAGATGGGGAGTGATTCCCGCAAAACAAGAAGCAAGTAAAGGTGCGATCACATTTAGAAATTGAATGGAGGACGACCATGAGATAACCAGCACTTAAACAGCATATTCTCAGTTTGGTCAGCTTATTACCTCTGCATCTAATCAGCTCCAAATAACTACTGGCAATCTTAAGCTTATCCACAAGCCGAGAAGAGATAAGAGCGACACAAGAAACTCATGAAAGGCTGATCACATATAGAAGTTTCTTGCAGAACGGCCATGAGATATCCTCATGCTTTCAAGTTCAGTACTGGAATGATCCTGGAGAATGATGAACATATCATTAGCATTTACAAACACTTTAAAGACCTCACAATATCGTTCGTAAGAGTCTAAGAACGCAAATCAATATGTGTTTACAACAAACAGCTATACAGAAAAACGAGTATTGCTAAATATACCCACAAAGTCATTCTAAAACTTTGTATTCTATGAATTTGATATTGAAATATAACCTCAATAGATCAAAGCTTAAGTAGTACACGAAAAATTATTACTTACTTACCTTATAATTATTTCCAGATGTGTAACCGGTAGATTATATTTTTAGGAAAGTCTATGCGCGTCTTTCTGATATTTAACGTAAGTTGGGCGTCATATCTAAAATAACTTCTTTACTTGTACTAAAATTCATTCATGGTTTTATTGGCGTTTTTCTTTCACTCATTCTCATGACGCAAAACTAAAAGAAGAAATTTTATATTTTATTATTGTTAAAAGAAACCGAGGGAAAAATAGCGCTGCACAAGAAGAGGGCTTTTTTCAAAATTTACCACATAAACGTATGTTTAGCTGATGAAAAAAACAAGCGAATTGTTTCATTTGTTTGTTTGTGTAAAATAATTTTAATACTCTAACGCGCAGAGTGAATGGATTCGCTGAATGTGTGTTCTAGTATTTTACGAGGAGTATGTGAAGAAGTTAAACTTTAATTGGCAGCGGAAGGTGTTGCAAGAGAAATTGTGTTTTCCTAAAAAGAAAACAAGAACTAAAAGAAAATAAAACAAAATTAATTTTTGTTTCTACAAAATCTAAAATTAGCAAAAGTTTGCTGAATTAAATTGAAAAATTCTTATTAAAACAGAAAAAAATCAAAATTTTCTTTTGTTGTTCTATATAAATTAAAGTGAAAAAAGAAGTGTTGAGTTGTTAATAAATTGTTTGTTGCAAAAATTTTGCCAATATTGTTATTTTAGCCTTATTTTCGGGAAACTATAAAAATCTAAAATTATTATTCCTATAAATTGCTAAAAATAAATAAAATAATTTTAAAAGATTTAAATGAAATTTCGTAATAGAATTCAGAAAAGAAATCTGAACAATAATAAATATTTGATCAATAAAGAGTTGAATACTTTTTAGGTAAGAATTTATTACAAAAATTGGTATTAATGTTTAAACAAATAATTGGCGACACACAGAAGATGCGTGGATATATCAAGACAAATTGAACTAAAATTTAAAAAAGTCGAATTTCATATATTCGAAAATTTAAAAAAAGTCATATAAGAACTAAAATGTATCAAAAAATGTCGAAATGTTCAAATAATAATAAAAAGTTTTGTTCCGAAGAAAAAAATCAAATGTGATATTACTTGCAATTCATGTGCTGTAGGCAATGAAATCGAAAAATTCTTAACATACATATACGTTTAAAAAAACGAAACGACTAAAATGACAGTTTTATTTAATTAAAATTATTTTAATTTACCAAAAAAAACAGAATATTTTCAAAATTTTAATCATTACACTGAACAAAAAGAGGTAGTAAATATAAAGAAAAAGGTTAAATATCAGCCAGAGAAACCTTTATTCATCATAACAAAAAATTTCGTCAATTGTTCGTAAATTTGAATTCGTTAATAAAAAATGGTTAATTTCAATAAATATTCTTCAATTTGAATAACACATTATTCAAATTGAAAAAGGAAATTCCTTATATTGATGAATATTATTCCATTTTAATACCACATTTAAGTTTAGTTTACTACATTTTGGTTGAACTGAGGAAAGAATTACGTTAAATTGTTGTAATAAATTAATACATAAAATATTAAATACCAAAGGAAAGAGTACCCTCATTCAAGCAAATAATCTTAAGAACTGTACGCGAGAATTGTCATATTTAGTACCAATGTCTTCCTCAAGTAACTATTTAACTGGACAAAATGTAAAATGGATAGAATTGGAGGAGAAGTAGCCCACATACAAAGAAAATATTGATTATCGAATATATTACTACAGCGAGAATTCGTTCAAATTACTTTTTGAAAACACGTCGATTTGGAAATTTCTTTCGAGATCTAGGACTGAGGAGAATTTTTATGCAGCAAAGCATACCGGGTAAATGCTAGTTTTAGATAAAAATTAAATAGTGTAAAACACGTGATACAGAACTAAAAATAGTGAAATATCAATAGGACAGTGGTAAGCCGGCCGGCTTGTATTTCTGATGAAAAGTTACTTGGATGTTTGTTGATCAGCTGATCTTCTATTTGCATTTTCATAATTTTATGCAAAATATTTCTTTAATTTCAATCATAATAATTAGAATGTTCTATAGAATGTTTTCTTCCTGTATGTATATCAATATTCCTTCACATTTTCATTGTCAAATTTCATTTTATATTTCAAAGAAAATAAACAAAATTATTTGACGAAGAAAATAGTTAAATTAACAAAAATTTTATTCAATTTAGTATGTAGAATTGAATAAACTTGTATTTTGTTTTACATACGATGCGTTACTGCCGTTTTTACTAAATAACTGTTGATATAACATATTTGCGTTTACATTTTTCAACAAATTTTTATTCAATTTTATCTCTTTAATTAAAAAAATGTTTAATTCTTTTAGTATATTTGAAGAAATTTCTTCAATTTGAAAAAATATTATGTTAATTCGAATAAAACTCTGAGCTTAATATCCCTTCACTCGCCTTTGCTCTGGGTAATTAGGATGATTTGCTTCTTTTGGTACAAATATCACATTATTGTTCTTGTACCACTTAAGGGATTATTTATAATAGTGACAGAATCCCAAGTCAGGCAAAAAAATTGGAACATTATGAAGCCTGTAAATGGAAGCAGCCTTTTCGTAAGCATTCCTTGTACAAATTTCAGCATTTATAGAACCCGTCGTAACACATGTTTAGTTTCTTTTGTCACAATTTTATATTGATTGTCATACCAATAATATTTTGGGATATTTTGACTTCTTTTGAGTTCTAAACTTTTCCTCAAAATCCCTTTGAGTATTAGCGAAATAAAATTGAAGAAATCCTTAAGGATAACTTGTATAAAAATACTCAAAAATTTGGTATTGAATCCGTCTATCCGTAAGTAGGACTAACACACTAAACACGGAGGAAATTGTTCGATTATGCATCTTATGTAACACCCTTTACACTTTCGAAACTCTTCCACAGTCACCCGTCACCAACAGATTCAAAATATCATATTACTCCCAAAATACCCTTAAAAAGAAATTAATAAATAAATGGGAAAAATTGGTCCGAAAAAGACGAGCAAAATTGAACTGTTTTGAATATTTTTAATATATTTTTTAATAAGTGTAAGTAAAATTATTTTGTACCCTACATTACCACAAGAGAAGATGAGGGCATATTAACTTTTTCATTCCGTGTGTAACACTGTCTGCGCGCCTGTCTATTGTTGGCACGCTCACATCCACAAAAATTAACAGAGTTCAAAGGCTTGAGTATCTTATATAGGCCCTAGAACTTCCCTATTTAAAACCAGCAAAATCAGTTTAGTATATTAAAGTTGTAGACCGATATCTCAGGCAACCTTTAAGTTCAAGCAAAAACTTTCGTGAAATTGTCAATTACAAGTGGACAAATTGGAATAAAATTTTGCCATGAAAATTCGCCATAGCTGAATATAGCATATGCTTAACTGCTGAATCTGAATCTGATTAACTGTTTAAGTGATTACAGAATCCAAATGCACTGCTGTAGAATTGAAGGCCAAACTACATTTCATAAAAATATTTTATACAAGCATGTCTAATGTGAGCCTAAATCATAATATACGAGTGTCGGTATATAATTTTTATGCTTCCAAGCACATAATAACAAATATGTCCATAAAACATCAACAGTTACTTAGGATCATTGGCTTACAGTTAGCTAAACTTTTTGAGTCTTGAAATTCTTCGCAGAATATTTAATAACTTCATTGATCAATAATATTGATTGTTTTGGAAAATAAATGAAAGTTATTATTACCAAAACGAAAATTATAATTAATTAATAACTGAGGTGAACTCAAGAGGTTTAAGTAATTTAAGTAAAGTTCTTTATACTGGAGGTTTATATCTCTTTGATGTCAAAAATATCAAATTTATCATATATTATGCAAATCAAACACTTGGATTAACAATTACAAATTTCTTAAAAAAAACTCTATTACATTCCATTGGAACAGTATTATTAAGAATCAATCATTTATTTTGTATTGATAACATAATTTAAAATATAAAAATTATTTACTTATTATAAAATGTTACAATTCTTCACTATTTGCATACAAATTTTGGCAAATTATAACTTAATTAGTAACAAACTTTTACCTTAGAGAAATTTTTTTAAGTTTGCGGTAAAATTGAGAAAACAGAAATAACTGAAAGACCCTGACCTAATTTGATCACTAATAGCAATATATAACTTAAGTCAGTACACTATTGTGGTAAAGGGTAAACAAAGTATTTTATTATAATAAACTTTTTAATTTAAAAAATAAAAAAATAAAAAAAACAAATAAAATTGTAAATAGTCGATCAAGACCAACTATGTAATACACTACACCAAATCGTTGGTTGCAAATTGCTGATTCGAAAACCAATTACCGTTCGTATTTATCTTAACTTGTTCAAGTATTGTTACAATACCCATGTATATGTGAGATTTATGTGTTTCAAAGAGAGGTAAAATGGACCGATCCTCGTAAAATTTAGCGCATCGTTATAGAATATTAAAACATCAGTCTTGAGCTTTAATAATACCACGAGCCAAATAAGATATTTCAAAACTGCGACCAGTAATTTATGAACAAGCTTACATGGACTGTCATGCCGGTGGACGGATGGACATAGTTAAATCTACTCAGGAAATGATCCGGACTCGGACGGTAGACTTAAAAATGGTGATTTCTTCAGAGCGTTCTGACTTTTTTCTGACCTTTGCTCACATCTTCACAAACACATAACACACCACCCATGGTAGCGTAGGGTATAAATACTTTAACATTTTCTCAAGCTAAATTGCGTTTCCTTTGTTTTTTAATGTTTAACTTGTAAAATTGTTTATAAAAAATGTTAAAATACCAAAAAACACTTTAAATACACGTTCGCAAACAAAATTGATAAAAATCTACATATATTTACAACCAAATTATATTTTTATATGTATATATTACATATTTATATTATGTAATAATCTATAGCTTTATATATATTTTTTACTTCTTTTACCACATCTTCTGAAATATACGAAAAGAAAAATAGTATATTTATACCCTACACCACCGTAGATTTTGGGGTATTATGCATTTGCGCTGATGTTTGTAGCATATAAAAAATGGTGTAGTGCCCACCTTTAAGTATACCGTACGACTCACAATCACTTTCTGAATCAATTTAACGATGTCGTTCAGTCTGTCTGTCCGTCTGACTGCCATGCAAACGTTGTGATCACTCAATTAGTCGCAATTTTCGAGGAATCTCAATGAAATTTGATATATATTATTTTTTGGCCCAAGGATGGAGCCTATCGAAATTGATCATATTCGGTCCAACATTTAAGGTAGCTTCCGGAATGGTTTAAGCTCTTAATAATCATATATAGCATTTTCAATGAAATGCAAATAAAATAAGTCTTAAAGAACACTAAATCGTTGTGTCAAGGCCCCTTCAAAATATCACTTTGAAGGCATAAATCTCACATATACGTTGGTATTGTAATAACAACTGGTCAAATTAAGATAAATATGATCTACAATCGATCTACGAAATTATATGAAAATCGGTCCATCATTTCTCCCAGCTTCGATATAACCCTCCAGAAAAATCCTTTTCAAAAGAATAAATTTCACATAAATGTTATACGAGGGTCCTTCATAAATTTTTTCATATGTGCTATTTTAAACTAATAATGTAGTGAGAGGTATTACTTAGTCGGGCTTGACCAACTAAACAATTTTACTTGTTATATGTATGTATGTATGTATGTATGTATGTATGTATGTATGTATGTATGTATGTATGTATGTATGTATGTATGTTCACATGTTTGTACACTTGTTTTATTCATTCATTTACTACCTTTTGGATTGAACAATAATTGCCGCCAAAAAAACATATGCAATGCAACTTTTGATCTAAAATCAATTTTTCTTGAGGCGTTATTTTCTTACTGGTTATTTTTTGTCTGTGGCCAACAAAACCACATTTCCCACTCTCCAGAAGATGAAAAGAAAAATTATTGTTGTAGTTTTTACATCTTGTCATGCACTACGCATAAACATCTTGCAATTTCCTTTAAAATTCCTTATGGCATTATGACATATAAACCACGATTTCAATCAAGTATTTATTTTAATGTTTTCAATTTAAATTCAACTTATATAATAATCACATGATTTCAATAGTTATAGTTTTTCGATTATTATTATTTTTTATTATATTGACTGATGATTGCTTGCGAATTAAGATCTTTTCGATTTGAGAAAAATTCTCACCAGATAATGTTATTTTTAGTTTCTGAATGTTTGTCTGATAAGATCATGCTTGAATCGCAAGTGATGAAGAGATTGTATAAAGTTTATCATTTATATATATCTGACTACAGTTTTGAGAATTGCCTCTCATGGTACAGATACCACGTTATTGTCTTCTACCACTTCTTTACCTTCTTTACCTGCTTGACCAGGAAGCTCGATTTTTATATCCATGCTCTGTTTTCGTTCTCTAAATTTTTAGCAGCGTTCCTATCAGGAACTTTTTGATCCTTGTATGATCCTTTAATTTTTCGTACCAAGTAGACCGGGCACTGAACTTACTGGGCTGCTTTGCTTCCGGATGTGTAGGGAGCTCTATTTTAAATGCTTTCTATTTTTATACCCTCCACCACCACAAGTGGTGAGGGTATATTAAGTTTGTCATTCCGTGTGTAACGCCAAGAAGGAATTATCTTAGTCCCTGCATCAAATCAAAAACTGAGTCGATTTAGCTATGTCCGTCTGTCCGGCTGTCCGTCTGTCTGTCTGTTGGAAATATTCTCACGCCTTGAATAATTGTCCGAATTCAATAAAACTTGACCACAACGTTTGTTTTTGTCCTAAGCAGTTTGCTATTTAAAACTAGCTATATCGGTTTATAAGCAAGGAAGTTATAGACCGATATCTGAAACAATCTCAAAATTCCGAAAAAAAAACTCTTCTAATTTTTTCTAAAAAATGTAATTGGACTTAAACAAAAAAAATTTTAGCATATAATTGTACGTGCTCCAATATCGTGCAAAAGATCATCATTGATTAACAGGAAAAAAGTTATAGACTATAATATGCAAAATTTTGATACACCCTAAATTCTGTGTGCCATATTGGCCGCAATTTGTAAGATAATTTACTGAAATTTGTCACATATACTTATTTTCATACAATAATAAATCCAAAGTAGCCATATTGTTCTGGGATCATTAATCGACCCAGCTCCCATTCAAGGCCCTTTTCCGGAATATGATTTATTGCTTATAAAACTCTTAAATTTGAACCAGTTCTTTTTAAATTTGGCATAATTAATTTTCTAACTATTTTAAATATTTGTTATAAATTTTATTAACATGGGTCCATATTTTGATATAGCTCCCATATAACGCCCCTTCCCGGAGAACCGGTTTGAGCTTGTAAAACAATCAAATACAGACTAATTCTATTGAAACTCGGTACAATGCATTTTTAATGTACATTTTTAATTATAACAATCTCGGTTCATATTTTGATGTAGCTCCCATATCAGACTCCTCACCGAAAACAGTTTTCAGCTTATAAAACGAGTAAATAAATACCAATTCTATTGAAATTCGACACAATTATTTTGATAACTGTTCTGAAGATATTATATTAATTTGCCCTATATCGGTCCAAATTTTCCTATAGCTCCTTTATAACGGGCTTTCCCAGGAAACGGGTTTGAGTTTATAAAACATTTAAATAAAGATCAATTCCATTAAAATTTAGCACAATGATTTTGCTAACTATAATCAAAGTATATTATAAATATGAACAATCTTGCAAATTTTGCTGTAGCTCCCATATAAGAAGTATATTAACTTTGTCATTCTGTGTGTAACGCAAAGAAAGAAATCAAAATCTCCGTCGATTTTTGTCAATCTGTCTGTCTGCTCACATCCACAAAAATGTACAGAGCTCAATGAAATCTGGCCTAGTAGAAAAAAGGCAGTTCAGTAGAAAAAGTTATAGCCAAAATTAATGACTAATTGTATGACTCATTACGTATTTCTGTGTTGAATACTATATACATTTGTGAGTGTATGAGTGTATATGTAATCTATGGAACCTAACGTATTAACTTCACACGATTTTGTGGTAGAGGGTATTGAAGATTCAGCATAGCCGAATATAGCATTCATACTTGTTTTTTTTTCATACCACCACAATTGGTTTTTATTAACTTTGTCTCCGTATGTAACGTAATAAGGATTCATCTCAGACCTCATAATGTATGTATGTATGTATGTATATATATATATATTATATATAATATAGTATATATATAATATTATATATATTAACGTAACATTTCAATCATGAATCGATAAATTTAAATAAAATTTTACCATAAATATTGATGTTTATGACTTCATTACCATACAACACCATGATCAAATCGGTTCAGTACAAAAATAACTAATGTATGACTCATTAATTGTTCCGTGTTATATTTAAGAAACATATTGATATATAATATACGTACTATGAGTGTTGCCGTCGTGAGTGTGTATGTACGAAACATAACGCTATTTACTTCATACGCATAACCGGTCACTGAGTTTAATCAGATTTACAAATAATTATGATTTTGTTAACATTTTTGGAATGAGTTAAAAGAATTTAAAATACTAGTTTGAGTCAAAAGGTTTAAATGAAAACGTCTGTTAAGATTTTTTCGATCTCACACCTCAGTTAGGTATACAAATAATTATTTATTGTCCATCGCTTCTAACATTGGCATGTTAAATGGGTTTTTAAATATCAATGCAACTTTCCTTCGCACTC
Source organism: Cochliomyia hominivorax (assembly GCA_004302925.2). Classification (NCBI taxonomy): domain Eukaryota; kingdom Metazoa; phylum Arthropoda; class Insecta; order Diptera; family Calliphoridae; genus Cochliomyia; species Cochliomyia hominivorax. The sequence goes on from PYHX02000413.1 coordinate 51,159,248, forward strand.
GATTTTCAGCAACTTTGCATCTTTTTAGCACCTTCAAAGAATTCACTACCTGCAAATAGCGCAAACCATCGTTCACAAAATGTTTGAGTTAGTGCAAAAGGCACTGATTTTCTACTAACAATCGAAATTTTCTCCAATTTTTCAGACAAAAAAAGTTATCAAACTTCCTCATAAAACAATTTTAAGCGCAAAATTCATTCATGTTAATTCCGTTATTTTTTCCCACGATAATATATAATTTTATGTCTCAAGTTATAACTACCTAAAAGTTGCTTTAAAGAAAGACTATTTAATAAATATTAAAATAAAATTTATAAATGACAGGTGTCTTTCATAACTCTCAGTCCCTCCTTACGCATTAAATTACATTTCTACCGGCATTTAAATTTATCATATTTCTGCCAATCCACTATTTCATTTTATATTTCCCCATTTCTTTTTTCAAAAATATCTGCAATATTTTGTGATAACAAACGATAAGAGGACCTTTTTTATTTATATTCCATATTATTTTTGGGCTTTAAGTAATTAATCTTAAAGCCACGTTCGATTAAACAATAGTTGAAATCCTAAATCGTTAGTTTTCTTTATATTTTGTTTTCAACTCCAATGTGTAATAACTTTTTTATTTGTATAAACATTTTTTTATTATTATTTTTTTAAATTTGTTTGGCTTAAGTCATCTATAAACCATAATAATTTGTAAGATGTTAAGCTTTATTAGCCAACCACACACAGAGTTGTCGTCGTCGTCTCAAGCATGGTCAAAACGCTAAAGCCAACCGGCTACAGCAGCTAAAATCTTACAACAAAAGATTACTATGAATAGAGGCAGTGATGAATATCATTAAATACACAAAGATATGAGTGTTATTGCAAAGTTGGATGCAACAAGAAATAATATTAAACTAAATCCTAAAGATACGATGCGATATTATTACACACAAACATACATGTTATTAAACTATAAATGTTATTTATAATTGTGTCAGTGTAAAGAGTGAGAACGAAAACTTTTTAAGACACGTTTTTCACAAAAACATTTAAACCCAAGTATTATTACATATATTTTTGATCAAGTTATCTTTGTGAAACATGCCAGTTATTATGTTTGATGTCAAAAAATAAATATATATTTAATCTAATTAAAATGAGAAACCGGGAGAAAACCTGGTTCAGGTGGAAGAATGATCCACATGATGTTTTTAAAGCAAAAATCCCCTCTGAAAGCATTTTCAAATAAGTGGCCTGGTAAGCTCAGTACTAAGACTATTTAAAGCTAACAAAGGCTTGAAAATGTACAAGGTTCAAAAAGTTTCTGACAGATACGCTGACAAAAAATGAGAGACCAAAGAAGAGCACGGAAATCAAAGTCAAGTTTTTGGTAGATTTTTCACAACTTCCTGTTCCAAAAATTTTATGTTGCTGACACTCGAGGGAATGTTGAAGAAAAGTTAAGAATCCAAAAGCAGTCAAAATTTCCAAAAAAAGCAACATGCGGTTGCAGCAAATGAAACAAGTTTTTGTTACAACGTGCTCCATAAATACCGAATGTTTACAAAAGGCTGCAAAATCCTTTATTATTTGTCGTATTATTTTTCGCTTGACTTAGCATCCCAACACTATTGTTAACAATCCCTTGAGTTGTATGATAATAAAATGTGGTATTAGTTCCAAGAGAGGCAAGTCCTTCAAACTGTTCGAAACTTAGGCCGTTGGGCCCTTGCTAAAAGAGATTTGAAGGGCAAAAAAAATGTGTCCAAAAGGGTGAAATATTTTAAATAAAGTTAACTATCTTTTCGAGCAAAGTGGCAAAAACACAATAAAAACATTAATGGAAGGGTTTCCGGAAAAGGTTCTAAATGTGATTTAAACTATATATTTTTTTTAATTGTAATAACAATTTCAATGAAGTAACGAAAGAATAAAACTTTAAGTCTAGTGGTTTCATTATAATTGACATTTGTGTATGTAAAGAATTTTTCGATCACACTCCTTATGTATGTATATGAATGTATGAATGAATGGATCTTCTAGTGTTTGCTTGATTACAGCAAGTCCATATCGACCGAATATTCATTCATTCGTTCACTCGTTCGCTCACTCACTCACTTATTCAGTTAGATTTTTGTGAGTTGCATCCTTATAATAATAAACCACCTCAAAATAAATGTACATTTTTAAGCTCTTTGGCATATTTGTTGATTTTGCAATTTATTTTGAATTGTTCATTTAAAGTTGTTTTTATATTTGTTTACATTTTGCCGTTGCTCTACTCTTATACTTAGTTATAGACATTCCTACCTACAACGAATATTTTTAACTATTCTTTTATGAATATGCATCTGTGATATGTATATATAACACAGTATCCACTAGTATCTCTACACTGGACATGGTTGGACTATGTAGAGGTTAAACAAATTTAAAAGGAGTAAATATTATATTTAACTACGGAGAACAATTTTAGAAGTTGGAATAAGAATGTGTTTTGTCACCACTACTATTTTACAGAGTTTTGGAAGCTTTTTCGAGGAATTTTCTTGAATTGATGGCATCCGAATAATACGGGATATGTTTTCTGGTCGAACGTTTTTAAGATCTTAATTTTCTATATGTCCTTTACGAAAATTTTGTAATGCGTTATTTACTTATATTATAAATTTTGCGAGATTTCCTGTATTAGTAACAAGTATGTGATATTAATTGTTTCGTTTATGGGTGGTTACCTCTCTTCTGATTGATTGAATTCTCCTTGTAGGTACTATCACTTAATTTAGTTTGTTATACTAGTGTGTTTATTAAATTCTAAATTCTCAGTCGATGCAGTGGCCAAAGCTCAAGCAAATTTGTTAACATTTCAATTTTTGTGAAACAAGAATATGAAGTACACAGCTTACATGGAGTCGTAAATGTTCCCATTATGTTTCGCGAATACTAACCTATTTATAATAATTTATAAGTTAATTAAAAAATATTAAAAGAACATAGATTTAATAAGGGGCCCATGGACTGTTAGATCTTTGAACGCGCTATTAACAGCAGCCTTTCTTGAATTAGTGGACCTTCTCTGATGAATATCTTTCCCCAATATTTCTTTAGCAACAATTTCTTTATCTATTATCTATTTTAGTAGCATGCAAATGATACTGTCCAGATCAGAAGTATCTTCCTCTAGATATCTAATTATCCGAATTCATTCTCAACCAAAAAGCTCCTAAAAAATAATTATACGGTCGTACCATAATCGTACAGCTGTACATTGCCAATGTGCCTTCTTAAAAGTTCCGTTATTGCATTTCGTGATCTATAGATGCAAAGATTATCTGATATCCTTCCTTTTATGTCTCTCTATTTCAAATAAATATCCATGCGAATGAAAGGGTGCCAATCAAATTCGAGTAAAATTGGGTTTCTCTATCAACGAAGCATTCCTGCACATAGACTTTCCTTATTTATAGAAATCCAAACACTTATTAGCGTTCTAAATCGAAAGTCTCGTAAATAACCAAATTATTTACTTAAAATTCGTCCATTATTTTGCTACTTAGAATACGATTATTTTCTGGGAGCAATACCAGACGAATGCGATTGTGTTTATTGAGTCTATCATTTATTTAAAACTTTATTACGTTTTACTACAAATCTCAAATTACTGCTTGGCAATCCATACACATATAAATATCAGACATAAAGATCGGGAAGTATTAAATTTTTGTTGTTACCATAATGGACAACATATATTACGAAAAGCCATAACTTTTCAAAACTAAGACATTTTCACAACACCCTTTATTTCTCTTTGGTAACGTACATTCAAAACTTCAACTTATTTCAAATTAAGATAATTGTAGGTATTAGACGAAGTTGTAGCTTTCAAAAAGTATCGATTCCAGTTCAAACTGATATCATTTGCTTGACAATTCTTGGCAGTTTCGATGCGAAGACTTAATTGTCATAGATTTTCGATCTGTTCATCAGTGTTTATTAACTTTCTTTGTAATATTTAATGAAGAATTGAAACGTTGCTGGACATATTACGTGATTCCATGTCACAATAAGATTGTCATAAATTACCTATTTTCTATATCTCCAGTCTCTTAGTTATATAGTTCCCTCACATTCTCTCTGATTTTAAAAATCAATTCTTTTAATATTCATATCTAAGATAAAAATATTATCTTATTTATAAAACCCACAGTGTATGCTTGAGATATTGTTACCCAGTGTAGTCTGCAATTAATAATAACAATTTAACACTTTTCAAATGAAAAATTATATCTTTTTTTCTTCACTCTGCTGTTTTATATTTTCCTTCAACGATTTAATGGTGTTTTATCAACAAAAATTTTGCAGAGAAAAAAAAAACAAGTAGGAATGCTTTATACGGCTATGCCGAATCTTTAATACCCTCCACTACAAATACGTTTTGTATCGTACATATTCACTCACACATGCACTTACATACATATACAACATATATATAGGTTTTTCTTAAATGTAACCCCTAATGGATCATAAAATTGGTTATATTTTGGCTATAACTTTTTTACTGAACCGATTCTGATAATTTTTTATTGTGGACATGAGCGTGTTTGTTACTCAGATTTTGATTCGATACTAGAGAATATATATATATTGTGGGATCTGAGATGATTCCTATTTAGCAATACATATGGAATGACATAATTTATACACCCTCTTCACCACTTGTAGTGGTGCAGGGTAGAAAAATGTTAAATAAAATTGGGATTTGAAGACAATACGATTATCGCTGTTTGGGGCTGTGGTTAAGCCGCTGTTATTGTTATTGTTGTTGTTATTTGTGTTATTGGAGTTGTTAAAATGAATGATTTTTATATTAGATAATGTGCATTAATAATAATAAGACGTGTACAATGTAAAAAGTATTAAAAACATAATAAAAGGAAGTATTTTGAAGTTAACGTTTCATATATATTTTTTCCTATCGCTCTTTTATATTCCTACTGTCTGCGCATAAATACAATAAAGAGAAATAAACTGAAATTATGACAGGTTAAATATGAATTTAGTTAATTTCAGCATATTAACATTATTACTATTATTATTTTATTAGATATATTTTTTCTATTTTTTATATCTTAATGTGAAACTTTAAATAGTTTATTATCGCGATTGAGAGATTTTAAATTTAATTTAAACTTTCCAACACAACAAAGAAATGAACTGAATGAATAAAATTTTTTCATCCAAAAGAAAGGAAGGAAAATTTTTATTTGAAAAAAAAAGATGTTTGAAACGATGAGGAGTAGATTGAACAATTGATTTAAAGATTTTAATTTGTTAATTGTATAATTGAAAATAATGTGTGAAAAAAATCAGTTTAATATTTTTTTATTTATTTTCCATTAATTTGAAATTTTCACTAGAAACTCCCACAATATTTATAATCTTATAATCTTACTTAACTTGAAATCATGGGCAGGAAGTTTCTAAATTGATTCTGAAAAGAAAGAGTGAGGTTGATGAAGTTTTAATGCATGTTTAGCCTTAAAACGTTTTGTATTATAAAAATTTGGTTGAATAATTCGAGACATGATATCATATTTTTCACAATATCATTAAATAATAGAATTTATGTCATTTCTAAACCTTCTTTAAATTTATGGCTCGAAAAATCCAAAGGGTTATGTCGATCAATTGCTGCAAGATTGTTATTAATCAAAATTCGCAAGTTTCGACTTAATTTTAGTAGTGCATAGTAAATAAGGTATTTTCTTATCTTGCAAATTTTGTCAATGAATGTTTCATATATCAGATAGAATTTCTAGAAAATATTAGACTTAATAGTTCAACACACATCTTTCCTAATGAGAGTGGACATTTCAATAAGAAATTTGATGAAAAGGAAATTGGATAAATAAAAGAACCATTAAACATTTCAAAAAGAATACACAAAAAAGGCCTCGAGTTCGTAGTTGGAACCAAATTTCTATTATCATAAGCCATTTCAATTTGTAACAAAAAATTAATATGTTCAATAATCCCCACACAAGGCCAACGTTTTAACTCTTTTTCGATTATATCGATCAAATCTCTATTCACGTAAATTGTGAAGAAAATTAATACAGTTGACGAATTGTAATTTGCCACACAAAAAGCGTAGCATACTAATTCTGGAATAGACTCCCTATTGTACATAAAAAAAAACAATGAGGTGATGGATAATCAATATTTGTATTATATGGGTACTACATCTCCCCCTGACCCTATATGTCTGCATTTTGTTCAGTAAAACAGTTCTTTAGGAAAGTGATTGGGACCAAATAAATAACTTCCGCTGTAAAAATTCTATAGATATTTGGCCAATTAATATCTGCTTTACAAGGAGGGCAACCTATCCCCCTAATCCCAAAGAAAATTTTAAAAAGTCTTTGTTATTTTTTGGTTATATATGGACCATTCCACATAAATTTTTACAAAATCGATCCAGAAGATTAGCTGTCTATAAATTCCAAACAAACATAGATTAATTTTTAAATGAGGAGTGAATCGAAAAATTTTTAACATCCATAAATCTCAACAAAGGCGAAACCACTTACTTACAATATTATTTTTTTATCTGAATGAAGTTATTATTACAATTTACAAAAAAAAAAAGATTTCAATAATTTTAATCACTTGTGATGAAATTTTGAACCTTTTTCTAAAAACTTCCTATATTGCTCTTTTTATAGAACCTTCGGCCACAGATAATCTATCTCCGTTTCAATTCTCTTTATCAAGAGCCCAATGTCAGTCCATAGGCCTTAGCTCCGAGCAGTTTGGAAGATTTCACTCTCTTGGTACAAATGTCACACTGTACTTCTTGTACCACTCAAGGTTTGTTCACCACTCAAATGTTTGTTCGTACCAAATGGTCCATCCACTGAGTTAACCGGGCTGCTTTCCTAACGGATGTGTTGGGAGCTTTTTAGAATTTTTAGCTAAAGTAACATCAGATAGAAGGAATAATCGACAACCATACCTTCTATCTAAACGTGGCTTTTAATCAACGAACAAATTCTCACTGTACTTTTTAATAACATTGGAAACAGTTTGACGACAGATCTTTTAATGCGTGGCCATCTTTTTGTAGGA
>PYHX02000413.1:51166469-51260236 GCA_004302925.2 Cochliomyia hominivorax
ATTCGTTCGCTCACTCACTCACTTATTCAGTTAGATTTTTGTGAGTTGCATCCTTATAATAATAAACCACCTCAAAATAAATGTACATTTTTAAGCTCTTTGGCATATTTGTTGATTTTGCAATTTATTTTGAATTGTTCATTTAAAGTTGTTTTTATATTTGTTTACATTTTGCCGTTGCTCTACTCTTATACTTAGTTATAGACATTCCTACCTACAACGAATATTTTTAACTATTCTTTTATGAATATGCATCTGTGATATGTATATATAACACAGTATCCACTAGTATCTGTACACTGGACATGGTTGGACTATGTAGAGGTTAAATAAATTTAAAAGGAGTAAATATTATATTTAACTACGGAGAACAATTTTAGAAGTTGGAATAAGTGTTATACAAGAATGTGTTTTGTCACCATTACTATTTTACAGAGTTTTGGATATGATGTAAAAGCTTCTTTGAGATATTTTCTTGAATTGATGGCATCCGAATAATACGGGATATGCTTTCTGGTCGAAAGTTTCTCAGATATTAATTTTCTATATGTCCTTTATGAAAATTTTGTAGTCTGTTATTTATTAATATTATAAATTTTGTGAGATTTCCTGTATTAGTTTCAAATATGTGGTATTAATTGTTTTGTTTGTGGGGTGGTTACCACTCCTCTAAGCTCTATCCAAAAATTTTGTATTACGTAAAGTTTTCCACTAAAGTTAATATCAGCATGCCAGTAGTAGTTCATGTTCAAAATTTTCACTTTTAAGAGATTGTCTCGAATATCTACCTGTAACTTTTTTCCACAGAATGGATTTTACCAGTTTTAAATACGGAACTTGTCAGGACAATAACAAAAACTCTGACTAAATCTCATTGAGTTCTCTTAATTATTGTGGCTAAAACGTTCCAACAACAGACAGATAGACGAACATAGCTAATCGATTCAGATTCAGATTTGATTTAGAAGATTCCTTCTTGATGTTACAAACAGAATGACAAAATGAATTTATCTTCATTATCACTAGTGGTGGTGGAAGATATGAAAAATCGTCGGCGGAAAATTTAAAGGATTGTAAAAAATTTATTAAATTCTCCTTGTAGGCACTAACATTTAATATTATTTATCAGACCCTCATTAAATTCTCAGCCAATGCAGTGGTCAGAGTTCAAGCAAACTTGTTACCATTTGAACTAGTGCTATTGTTGACCTTTTTATGGAACAAGAACATAAACTGTACAGCTCAAATGGGTTCATAAATCTTCCCATTATGTTTCGTGAATACTAACCTATTTATATTAACTGATCTAGTAATAATAATAATAATAATAATAATAATAATAATAATAATAATAATAATAATAATAACAATAATAATAATAATAATAATAATAATAATAATAATGTAGTAAAAGTTAATTAAAAAATATCAAAAAAATGGATTTAATAAGGGACTGTTAGATTTTTGAACCCGCTATTAACAGCAGCCTTTCTTGAATTAGTGGACCTTCTCTGATGAATATCTTTCCCCAATATTTCTTTAGCAACAATTTCTTTATCTATTATCTATTTTAGTAGCATGCAAATGAGACTGTCCAGATCAGAAGTATCTTCCTCTAGATATCTAATTATCCGAATTCATTCTCAACCAAAAAGCTCCTAAAAAATAATTATACGGTCGTACCATAATCGTACAGCTGTACATTGCCAATGTGCCTTCTTAAAAGTTCCGTTATTGCATTTCGTGATCTATAGATGCAAAGATTATCTGATATCCTTCCTTTTATGTCTCTCTATTTCAAATAAATATCCATGCGAATGAAAGGGTGCCAATCAAATTCGTGTAAAATTGGGTTTCTCTATCAACGAAGCATTCCTGCACATAGACTTTCCTTATTTATAGAAATCCAAACACTTATTAGTGTTTTAAATCGAAAGTCTCGCAATTAACAACTTAATCACTTAAAATTCGTCCATTATTTTGCTACTTAGAATACAATTATTTTCTGAGAGCCATACCAGCCGAATGCGGTTGTATTTTTTTAGGTCTAGAATATATTTAAAACTTTATTACGTTTGACTACAAGTCTCTAATTACTGTTTGGCAATCCATACACATATAAATATCAGACATAAAGATCGGGAAGTATTAAATTTTGTTGTTGTTACCATAATGGACGACATATATTGCGAAAAGCCATAACTTTTCAAAATTAAGACATTTTCGCAACACCCTTTATTTCCCTTTGGCAACATACATCCAAAACTTCAACTTATTTCAAATTAAGATAATTGTAGGTATTAGACGAAGTTGTAGCTTTCAAAAAGTATCGATTCCAGTTCAAACTGATATCATTTGCTTGACAATTATTGGCAGTCTCGATACGAAGACTTATTGTCATAGATTTTCGATCTGTTCATCAGTGTTTATTTACTTTCTTTGTAATATTTAATGAAGAATTGAAACGTTGCTGGACATATTACGTGATTCCATGTCACAATAAGATTGTCATAAATTACCTATTTTCTATATCTCCAGTTTCTTAGTTATAAAGTTCCCTTACATTCTCTCTGATTTTAAATTTCAATTCTTTTAATGTTCATATCTAAGATAAAAATATTATCTTATTTATAAAACTCACAGTGTATGCTTGAGATATTGTTACCCTGTGTAGTCTGCAATTAATAATAACAATTTAACACTTTTCAAATGAAAAATTATATCTTTTTTTCTTCACTCTGCTGTTTTATATTTTCCTTCAACGATTTAATGGTGTTTTATCAACAAAAATTTTGCAGAGAAAAAAAAAACAAGTAGGAATGCTTTATACGTCTATGCCGAATCTTTAATACCCTCCACCACAAATACGTTTTGTATCGTACCTTTTCACTCACACATGCACTTACAGACATATACAACATATATATATATAGGTTTTTCTTAAATGTAACCCCTAATGAGTCATAAAATTGGTAATATTTTGGCTATAACTTTTTTACTGAAGCGATTTTGATCATTTTTGCGATGAAAATAAAGTATATATAACTTAAAAGGATGGCAAAAGTTCATTTTTATATATCGATTGATAATTGTAAATTTTATGAAAGTTTTTCGCTTGAACTTTAAGGTTGCCTCACATATCGGTCTATATCTTTTGATATACTGAACTGACTTACCTGATTTTGTATAGGAAATTTTTCGGAACTATAACAAATACTCAGGCCAAATTTCATTGAGTTGTGTCAATTATTGTGGACGTGAGCGTGTTTGTACTCAGATTTTGATTCGATACTAGAGTATATATACATTGTGGGGTCTAAGATAATTCCTTTTTAACAATACATATGGAATGACATAATTTATATACCCTCTTCACCACTTGTAGTGGTGCAGGGTAGAAAAATGTTAAATAAAATTGGGATTTGAAGACAATACGATTATCACTGTTTGGGGCTGTGGTTAAGCCGCTGTTATTGTTATTGTTGTTGTTATTTGTGTTATTGGAGTTGTTAAAATGAATGATTTTTATATTAGATAATGTGCATTAATAATAATAAGACGTGTACAATGTAAAAAGTATTAAAAACATAATAAAAGGAAGTATTTTGAAGTTAACGTTTCATATATATTTTTTCCTATCGCTCTTTTTATATTCCTACTGTCTGCGCATAAATACAATAAAGAGAAATAAACTGAAATTATGACAGGTTAAATATGAATTTAGTTAATTTCAGCATATTAACATTATTACTATTATTATTTTATTAGATATATTTTTTCTATTTTTTATATCTTAATGTGAAACTTTAAATAGTTTATTATCGCGATTGAGAGATTTTAAATTTAATTTAAACTTTCCAACACAACAAAGAAATGAACTGAATGAATAAAATTTTTTCATCCAAAAGAAAGGAAGGAAAAATTTTATTTGAAAAAAAAGATGTTTGAAACGATGAGGAGTAGATTGAACAATAGATTTAAAGATTTTAATTTGTTAATTGTATAATTGAAAATAATGTGTGAAAAAAAATCAGTTTAAATTTTTTTATTTATTTTCCATTAATTTGAAATTTTCACCAGAAACTCCCACAATATTTATAATCTTATAATCTCACTTAACTTGAAATCATGGGCAGGAAGTTTCTAAATTGATTCTGAAAAGAAAGAGTGAGGTTCATGAAGTTTTAATGCATGTTTAGCCTTAAAACGTTTTGTATTATAAAAATTTGGTTGAATAATTCGAGACATGATATCATATTTTTCACAATATCATTAAATAATAGAATTTATGTCATTTCTAAAACCTTCTTTAAATTTATGGCTCGAAAAATCCAAAGGGTTATGTCGATCAATTGCTGCAAGATTGTTATTAATCAAAATTCGCAAGTTTCGACTTAATTTTAGTAGTGCATAGTAAATAAGGTATTTTCTTATCTTGCAAATTTTTGTCAATGAATCTTTCACATATCAGATGGAATTTCCGGAAAAATATTAGACTTAATAGTTCAACACACATCTTTCCTAATGAGAGTGGACACTTACAATAAGAAATTTGAAGAAAAAGAAATTGGATAAATAAAAGAACCATTAAACATTTCAAGAAATAATTATAAAAAATACTCAAGTTCGCAGTTGGAACCAAATATCTATTATCATAATCCATTTCAATTTGTATCAAAGAATTAATATGTTCAATAATCCCCACACAAGGCCAACGTTTTGACTCATTTTCGATTATATCAATCAAATCTCTATTCACGTAAATTGTGAAGAAAATTAATACAGTTGACGAATAGTAATTTGCCACACAAAAAGCAGAGCATACTAATTCTGAGATAGACTCCCTATTGTACATAAAAAACGCAGCTGCTCAATGAGGTGATGGATAATCAATATTTGTATTATATGGGTACTACATTTCCCCCTGTCCTGCATTTTGTTCAGTAAAACAGTTCTTTAGAAAAGTGATTGGGACCAAATAAATAACTTCCGCTGTAAAAATTCTATAGATATTTGGCAATTAATATCTGCTTTATATGGAGGGCAACCTTTCCCCTTATCCTATAGAAAATTTTAAAAGTCTTTGTTATTTTTTGGTTATATATGGATCATTCCGTATAAATTTTGACAAAATCGATCCAGTAGAAAAAAATAGTTTTATAATGTATAATCACTTGTGATGATATTTTGAACCTTTTTCGTAAAACCTTCTATATTACTCTTTTTATAGAACCTTCGGCCACAGGTAATCCATCTCCGTTTGAAATTTATCAGACTTGTTTGCTTTTCATTTCTTTTTAACAAGAGTCCAATATTGGTCCACAGGCTTTAGCTCCGAGTAGTTTGGAAAATTTTCCTCTCTTGGTACAAATGCCACATTGTACTTCTTGTACCACTCAAAATTTTGTTCACCATAGTGTCAAGATGTCAAGTCAGGCCAAAATACCAAGACATACCAAGAACTCATTGAAAAATTTGACTGCTTTTGGGTCCTTAATTATTCTTCAACATTCCCACCAGCATAAAAAACATAAAATTTTGATCAGGAAGTTGCGAATAATCGGCCAGAACATACTTTCTATCATGCAACAAAAATATGAAAACATGACTTACCTTCAGTTTCCGTGCTATATTTAAAATTTTAGCATTGTTCTTGCCAGGAGCTTTTTGACACTTTTATATTTTTAAACTTGCATTAGTTTAATTTCTCGTACCAAATGGTCCAACCACTGAGCTAACCGGGCTGCTTTCCTACCAGATGTGTTGGGAGCTTTTTCGATTTTTTTTTTAGCTTAAGTAACATCAGGTAGAAGGATGAGTCCACAACCATACCTTCTATCTGAACTAGGTTTTAATCAACGAACAAATTCTCACTGTACTTTTTAATAACATTGGAAACAGTTTGACGACAGAGGCCATCTTTTTGTAGGACCAAGTTGGGTTTTGTTAAAAATATTTGATAATTTTTAACACGCTTTAAGTCTCTCATTTTAATCAGTTTAGTAATATATTCATTTGTTTGACATTAAACGTATTAAAATCAGATAACACTTGTGTAAATAGTTATAATGAAAAACTTGTGTTAGAAATTGTTCGGTTACAGATCTTAAAAGATACAACATCCCCAATTGTTATGAGGAATTGATCGGTTGAAATTTCCTTGCTACATTCATTCTGTAGGAGCATTAAGGTATCGTCTAATTGTCAAACTATTTTAGATATATACTCCAGTCATTGCGCATGACAATATATATAAGTTTGGCGCCATCTATGGACTTTTAAGAGTATTTTAACTCATTAAAGCCAATAAAACTCTCTTAAAAGCTTTTAAATAGAAATAAAAATAAAAAAACTTAAAGCATTTCCAAGGAAATAACTAACTATTAGTAAGAACTAACAACAAAGAAGTTAAAATAATTTATTGTCTAAATTAAGTTACAGCAACGACTAGTTGTAGTTATTAAAAGCAACAAAACAATAAATAAATACAGTGACTTTAAAATAGTTTTAAAAACTTTAATATTTCCAAATTTGCTGCAGTATAAAATATTTGAATAAAACTTAAACTTTAATAAAAGTTAAATATAAATTGCTATAGAATACATGTAAAAGTGTAAGTGTATTTGTTACAAAATAACTATAATTTAAAATTTTGGTTATGTTTTCTTAACATGATACTAAGTTTTTATATATATTGACCATTTAGTCTAATAAAAGTGTTGTATTTGATGAAGTTATGAAACAATACTCTTGACCTACGTCAATTACTAAATTCCGGTATTAAAATCAATATGACGTTTTATTAACATATAACTCACTCTTTTTCTCTTCTTATCGGACATAAGTTTATAAAACTATTTTTAGTAGTGTTTGTTTCTATGAAGTCATACAAAGTTTTTGCCCTTTTTATTTTTGGTGGCTGTCAATATTGTTTTACATGCAACAAATGTGTTGCATATTTATATAATATTAAATTAAATTTTCCAATACCATCCCTCTTCTTCTCACACTTATGACATCATTTTAGGTGTTGGTGTTTTAGTGTTTTTTGTTATTTTTGTTGTAGTTGTAGGCTTTCAACATTTTGTCAGTTGAAGTTTTTCTTTCAATATTTGTTCTACATAAGTAATCAAACTCATACATGTGGTGTTGGCTAAAACAACAAAACACTTGTTTTGTTCTCTTTAATATATTTTCCTCTATTGTCTAGTTATACCCTACACCTCCGTAGGTGGTTGGGATGTAATGCGTTTGGGCTTAAATTTGTAACCCACATTAAACATTATTGCCACCACCACTTTCAAGTATACCGATATCCGTCCATCCATCTAGCTGACTGGCTGTTCCTGTAAACATTGTGAACACAAAGCAGGTCGCAATTTTAGAGATATCTTGATGGAATTTGCCACGTTTCGTTATTTGGTCCAAGAACAATGCATATTGAAATTGGTGATAAGTCCATTTTTACCTAGTCGCAGTTCAAACGTACCTCAACAGGTCATAAGAGTTCTAAATATAAAGCGATTTTGGGGCACAGATAAGTTTAATAGTAATCCTAAACGATGTGCCAAATTATATGGGTTCGTTTCATTATTTTTCATAGGTGTCATGCAATCAAACTTCCAAATATGTCTTTAAAGGGCTAAATCTCACATATACATATGTATTAGTATTATGTCAAGAGTCAAAATAAGATAAACATAAGCAGAAATCTATGTTCAAAATTTTACGAGACTCTGTACATAAATTCTTCTAGCTCCCATATAACGCCCCAAAAGCACTCTTTAATATAAATTAAAAAAAAAAAAAACAATTTTTCGAGGGCCGTTCATTAAATTTTCGTAGATATTATTTACAACCAACAATGTGGTGCAGGGTATAAAATAGTCGGGCTTTAGCGACTCTAATTTCTTACTTGTTTTTTGTTCAGTTTATTAGCTTTTTGTAGTTTTTGTTTTCTTGTTTTTGCTTTAGTTTTATGAGTCTAACAAATTAAAAGGCGATCAATAAATGTCCTCAATTTTAAATTTTCTTTACACTTATACACACAAACATGATGTATAATAGATTTTTAAATATTTACATATATTTGCACGTTTTCTGTGGCGGCATACAAGTGCAATTGTTGGGTCTTTAATATTTATGTGTGTTTCTATAGTATAAAGTAGTCGATTGTGTTTAAATGCCTTTAATACAAATTGCTTAAAAAAACTAGAATATTGTGAATATTTAACTAAAAGTGTTATTTAACATAAAATAGTCATTTTCATAATATTATTAAGGTTACAAAATTCATTCATACGTTTTGCTAAGTAAATTCATATTAAATACAAATATTTTTTGAAATAAAAGTGAGACTAAACAAATCTTTGCATATTTTTATGTTCACCACCACCACATATGGAAATGGTGGGTTCATTATCATTGTTATTCTGTTCAAATAATGTACATTTATTCCATCATTAATTCAAAAATTGATTTTACTGTGTCTGTCTCTCTGACGTCTCACAATGATTCTATGCAAATTCTACAACCATAGAGATTATCTTAATAAAATTTATTGTGGTTGTAATCTCAATCCTTTCGAGTTTATCTGGAGGAGTAAAGGACCTCAGATGGTCAGGTTATTGTAGGTGGCCTTCCAAAGTTTATAATAGTCGAAATAAATTTTGTGAATAAATTGTCCTTGTAAGAGATAATTAAGACGGAATTAACTTTTAATATGTTTTTATCATCGACTCTTTTATTTTATACCCTCCATCACCACAAGCGAACAGTGTGTCCTAATCGTTTTTCTTTATAATTTTATAACTTTTGAACTGTTAGAGATAGACAGAAATAAGGTATCCTTAAATTGATTTGGAGTAACATAAGTTCCTATATTGTCAGGATCGTAGTCAGTGACCCTCTAAAATTGACCACTTCGGGTTGATTAAAAAAAAATTGCCAAAAACCCACTTTTGAATTGAGAGAAAAGAAATTTTGAATTTAGATAGTTCTTGTAAATGTCTATAAAAAATAATTAGGTTATCTTACTTGAAGTCGAGATAAAATGTTAACCATTTTTAGTCCTATTTATTTTAATTTTTTAAGATAGCGGACTTACTGTTGGTCCTAATATGAAAAAATATTACATATACATATACATATGTGTATGTAATATATAATAATATGTTGTGTTAATGTCTGTAACATATGAGAAAAAATAGTTTTACATCCACTTCCAAGTATACCGCTCGACTCAGAATAATTTTCTGAGACGATTTTACGATGTCCTTCATTTTTTTGAGTACGACTAGCTGTCCATGTAAACGTTGTGAACACAGGTCGATATTTTGATGAAATATGGTACATATTATTATTTTGAGTCAGGAACGAATCCTATTAAAATAGATCATATTTGATCCAATATTTCAGATAGCTCCCAGATAAATAAACTTCCGGAATTAAAGCTCATAAAATACACATCTATGAAGATATTTTAATTAAGTTAATCGCAAATGAATTTTGTATCAGTCCAAGTCCACATGCAATTTCGATAGCATCAGCCCGAAAATGATCATAGCTCCCATACAAGACCCATTTCTTAAAATTATATTAAATTCCATAAATTTAAAAAATTGTGGCATTTGGGATGATATTTCGTATCCTTGTTTTCAATAGTCCTTATATAAACCCCACATCTGAAAATCATCTTATATAAGTTATATATAAGTTTATTTGATATAAAGCACAAATTATAAATTCAGGGTCGGTTCATAATTTTTCATGCTTGCATAATTGCTTAGGGTATTATATAGACGGGCTTTACCGACATTTACTTTCTTACTTGTTTTTTAATTCTCAATTTCTGAGGTGAAAATTGAGAGAACCCGCACCTACTAAATACTTGTGCTTCACCAAATGAAAAATTCCTTGTGAAATTTCATAAAAAATATAAATTAGTTCCAAAGTTACTAAATTAAAATAAGCATTTTGAAACAGCTGTTGATTGTCAAATTTCATTGACTTTCGATTATTGACAATTAAACAAAATCTTAACAATATTTGTCTAGAAACTTCATACATTTCATATTTTAATGATCTTTAATGATTCTTCTTTGGTTTTACTCGCAAAATGACAAATGTAATATCGTTAGTTTTGAAGGTTAGAAAAATATATCTTACAAATGATATATTGTTCAACTTAATGAAAACGTGAGACCCATGACAATGCATTATGTTCAAAACTTGATGAGGAAAAATGCTTAATACTTAAAAAAATATATATATAAATAAAAATATATTTCTAATTTTCTTTTTCATTCTAGAATAATACGAATTCCTCTGCGAACATAGAGCATACACCAGCCAAAATATCGAAAACCAGCAACGAAAACGCAGAAAACATACGAGATTTAAACGAAATATTAGTAGTCAAATATACACCCACAAACATAACTCCCGTATCTGTTAATAATTCTAAAAATTTAACAACAATTCATAACAACAATGAAGTCATGTCAACAACAACAACAGCTTCAGCAATTCCAACTAATCAAACGGCACCGATTGCACGTGAAGAAGAGGCCGAAGAAGAGGAAGATGGAGAAATTGAAGTAACATTTGAAAATCAAAGGCGGACAAATGAAATGGAATCTAAAGATGTAGGTGTAGAATATCAACAAGAACAACAGCAACAATCTCATGAGATCAATGAATTTGCGGTGCGTCGGGATGGTAGCGGCAGCAACAGCAGCAGCAACATTGGAACTGTTAACGCTGCTGGTAGTAAATCATCGCGTGTACGTAATTATTTGAAAAAATGTAAAGATCGTTGGTTGGCAGTCGGTTTGCATAATCAAATGCAAGAATATAGTAATAATACAGGTCATGATCCAAAATCAACAATGTCTACAATAAATGAGTTAGATGTCAGTCAAGACTTGAGGCCAATAACAGCAACAAAAGTAACGGTAATTTCAAACAATAGATTATATTCAATGGGTGGTGTTAGTGGTGATTCCGTCAACAAAGGTACTCTCATTAATTGTGCCCTTGGGAATTGTGCAAAGGAAGTAAAAAATGAAAATGATATTGATGATGATGATGAAGAAGATGTTGACGACGATGATGATGTTGTTGATGAATCTTATGAAGATATTGATTTTGGTCTTGGTTCAGCATTATCTAAAACAACAACAAAACAAACAATCAAACGTAATAATACAATAACAATGTCAACTACAAACCAAAATGATGTTTGCAAATCTGTTAAAATTGAAACACGACAGGAAAAGAAACATTTAAAGTCATTGGCCCAACAACAAGAGCAGAACCATGACAACAACAATGTTAATATTGTTTTTGATGAGAAACATGAAGAACAATTAGCTGATTCTCTTCAAATGGTATGTATTCAAACATTTGGCATTTTGCTAAAATATGGGCAAAAACGAAGAGAATTTTGGGAATTATGAAATTGTTAGCGATCCAAGTTTTTGATGCCTTTTTACTTATTTGGTACTAGTTTGGTTATCTTTTGCTGTAATAAAGAGAAAAAATAGTCCACTTACAATTTGAAGAGTTGTAAGCAACGCAGAGTGCATAATGTCCAATTAGGCCAAAACTTAATGATAAAATTGAGTAGCCTTATCTAATCTGAGATCCCAAAATTTTTCTTCAAAATTTTCTTAAACATTCCAGGGTTTTGAAAAGGATCATAGAGACTTACAATCTGAACGATTTCTGGTAAAGCCGTTAGAATGCCTTTTTAAGGTTTGGCCAATCAATCGCAAGAGGATCAAAATGAAGAGGAAATTCTTTTTTTGCCCTTAATTTTCAGAGGGTTTATCCAATTAAACCAGAATACATGTAAGATATTGCAATGACAACTGTTTACAGTGCCGTGAGTGGCGACGTACCACACCAGATACTCTCCTACTTCACTTGATTTTATGAGATTAAGTTGCTTTTTTAATTCTCAAAATTAGCATCAACATTTCACATAATTTTTTTGCCCATACGCTTTTTATATATTGTTTTATTTCTAAATACTACAACTCATACTTTTGACGAATACTTTGTTGTCTTAAGAGACCTTTTAATATCTGCCCAGTTTCAATTTGTTATCTGTTATGTTCTTCTCCTGTAACGATCATCATTTCTCTGTCTTCCAGGAGTCTCGTATTGCTGTTTTGATTGACAGACATCTTGCATGCATTTATCCCGTCTTTACTCAAACAACACGTGCAGTTTTAATACGTGAGGCACGTGACGTGCTCGTGAATATCTATCACGGTTGTTTGACAACATTTGAACGGCAATTCCTATGTAAATTTGCAGATATTGCTGTCATACTAAAAGAACGTCATCGTGTCGGTGAGGTGAGTTGATTGTTGTTTTTTTTAAAGAATTTGAAAAGCTTTTCCATCTTGTTTTTCTTTTAATTTTTATACAAAAACCATTAACTAAATGAGAAAAATGTCTAATTTTTTATTTAGTAATTGATTTCTAAAAAAGACTTGATTTGATTTCTTTGTAAAGTTATTTGGATTATTTTTACATTATCTTGGATATATAAGATAATTTTACAAACTCTTTAAGTATTAACATTAAGTTATGATCTATTTGTAAATCCAAGCAGTAAGACTTTATTTATTATTTGGTTCCCAGCAGAAGATCCTGATTTAAGATATCACCTTAAATTAGATCATAAGTCATTACTCTATAATTAGTATCATCAAAATATAAATAATAACATAATATACTCACGCTATTGATTTCGCAAATCAAACAATTAACATATATGATATATGCATTTTCATGCATCCTCTGGAAAAGACCTCAGAAAATGTCAGATTATACGATTTATTTTTTGAATTATTGACTTCACTTCTGGTATCGTTATTTAATTCTATCTTAATTTTTCCGTTACCATTTACAATCTTTGATATTTCGAACTATGTCGTTAGACTGTTCTCAGTTTCTATAGAATTTATTGACCCATGTGGTGAAAACATAATAAAACCAATATATGACACGTTTACGAAATTAAATTAAATCGGTGTCTTCAAAAGGTCTCATAAATTAAGATCGATATGAAGATCTTTTAATTATTTTCCCTTAAGCTCTCTTTATTTACATCACGCATATTACGCAACAATATTCATTTTTAAAGATCCGGCAAACTGAATTAAAGCCGAGTAGGTATTCCATATACGATAAAGCCAAATCTAAAATGATGGTAATATTACATTAGAAAATAATCTTAAATTATATCAGTTTAAAAACATTCTAGTGGAATTCACATCTCGGAAACGTTCTTTGTGTTGGAGCCAAAGATAAATATGAACCGATGTTTATGAAATTAATCACATTATAAAAATTACAAAACTAATTATGTCGAATTTTAAAGAACGTTAATAGCTATGGTGAAATGAGAACTCATGTTTTTCAAATTTAGTATACATATTACTAAATCTGGAATTGTTTCCAAATCATTTCGAGAGGGGTTTTTGTACCAGACCAACAATAAAATTTGAACAGATGTTTATAAAAAAATTGGGTCAAATTTCAATGGAATAGTACCGTATTTAAGAGCTTTAACGGCTTTAATCCCCTCTCTGGATTGGAGGTTTCTGTAAGAGCTAGATGGATTAATGGACTCAACATAATAACATTTTTGGAAGTAAAAATCTAAAAAAAAATTAATATGAAAATAATATAAATTTTTTGGAATGTTAGATTTTTATACCCTCCACAAGTGCTGAAGAGGTATATTAACTTTGTTATTCCATGTGTAACGCTAAGAAGTAATCATCTAAGAGCCCATATTGTATATTTATTCTTGCATCACATCAAGATCTGAGTCGGTTTAGCTATGTCCGTCTGTCTGCCTATATGTCTGTTGTTGGCATGTTCACAACCGCAAAATTGATAGAGCTCAAAGATGATTATTATTGTCCAGCAAAATCGGTTAAACTAAAGAGAAGAACTTTCGTAAAATTATTAATTATAAATAAACAAATTAGAATATAATTATTTAAAATAAATTACCATAATGTCAAAAAATATGTACATCATTATTATTCCAAAAATCATGAAAATCGGTTCAGTAGAAAAAAACGTATAGCCAAAAATATAACTGATTTTATAACTAATTAAGGTTTCTTTGTTATATAAGAAATACATTTGTAAATTTTATGCTTGTGTGAGTGTATATTAGAGCTTGTATGTGCGTATTATGTACATGTACGAAACATAATTTATTTATTTCTTAGGCATTTGGGGTGGAGGGTATTGAAGATTCGGTCGAATATAACATTCCTACTTATTTTCAAATCCATTAATATTTTGATCAAATAAACTAATTTATCAAATTCGTTCTTCTTTCTACTGAATCGATATTGCCATTTTTAAATAACAAACTGAAACGGGATGTAATAAACATATGGGCCATTTTTCGTAAAAAAACAATATTTATAAGTGTGGACGAGTTTTAATTATTTTTAATAAAAACTTTGATCTTGTATTTGGCACTACAATTTCGAATATCTATAACTTCTCTTGACACTTTTCTACTCGAATAAATCGACAAAAGTTGAAGTGTTAGAGTCGATTTAGACCGACTATATAATGTCCTGCATCATAGCGAAGACGTGAAAAAATATAATATCATATAAGGTGCTTCCAGTGGTGGATCGATAGAAAATAATAAATGAATTTTACTAAAATTACATTTTCTGGTTGAATAAATTTTAAATATACAAAATGCACGAACGTGTTTCTACAGTATTTTGTGGGCCGATCCTTTTGAAACTATGTATGTAAATTTGGTCTAGTACAAAATTTATAATATATTGATATTTTTATGAGCTTAAAATTGCATTCTGGGAGGGCATTTGTATGGGTGCTACTTAAAATATTTAACCGAACGTAACCAATTTCAATTGCGTTTGTCCTTGGATCGAAATTGCGATATGTAGAGTATTTATAAGATTTACATGGGCAGTCAGACAGACGGATTTGCTGGGTCTAAAGTGATTTATAGTCGACGGGTATTATTATTTTTGTACGTTAGATAAAAGCACAAATGCATAACATTTAAACTCTCTTCCATGAGCAATAAGTAGGGCTTTACCATGATATATATTTTGTCGAATGAGAAATGACCTCGAGATACTCCATTTGAGCCCATATAACCACCTACCAAACTCATTCTTCTGCCATATAAAACTGAATGTAAATCCAACTGAGTAAAATTTAATACCCTTAAATGTTTTTGAGGTTAAAAACAAAATCTTAATAACATATCATCCCACTGTTATTGCATTTAACAAATAACATTTTTATGTTATTTTAACATTAAATTTAATTATTTCTAACATTTTAACAAACTTGTCGAAAGCGTAAATTGAATGGAAAATACTGTTAAATTTTCGCTGTTAAATCTCGCACATTTAAGCTCTCTCGCTGTTAAACCGCAATTAACTCTCTATTACAAACACTGGAAATTCCAGTTTGGAATACGGCACAAATAACAGAGCGCCAAACTGAAAATGTAAACAAAAAACTCTAAACAAAACAAAGATGAAGAAAAAACGTTCATATTTAAAAAAACGTGCCAATAATTCCAATGAAGTCATTGGGTTTGAATGTTGCCACAGTTGATGCAGTTTATCAGCTGCGTTTGCAGTGCTCAGTCGTATCTTTTCGAACGTTCGAAACAGAAAAAAATCCGAAACTAAAAAATATAGATACTTTTCTGTAAAATAGAAAAAACATAAAACGGTGCAAAAACGGTTCTTATTTTTTTTAACGAAGTGTGTTCAATGAAAAGTGCCTTAAACTATAATTTCATTATTTTTATATAAAAAATCTAAAAAAAGTGTCTTAAACTTATTTATATTTTTTTAATAGAATTTTGTGGAAACTTAATAGATTTTCTTATTGTAAAACATAAAAAATAAATTTTAAGAAAATATTGAAATAAAGTGTTAAAAGTATGGTGAATATTTTATTTAGGAAATTTATATTAATTCGATATTAAATACAATATTAACGCGGCGAATTTATTTTGTAAAAAATGTGAATATTTTCTTTAAATGTTTTATATATATAAAACTTCATAAATACATTGAGTATTTAATAAAAATAATATTAAGGAAAATTTAATCGAAATGTGTCTGGCACTTCAGAATTAAGTAATGAAAATTTGGTGGAATGAAAATTAATATTAATTAAAAAAATAAAAAAAATAAATTAAAAAAATTAATAAAAATACTGAAAAATAATAAAATTAAATAACAATTATTGGTGCTAAAAATCCGTGCTATTTTTATGTAATAAAAAATTATTAAATTGGATTACAAAAAAATACATATTGAATTTCAAATTTTTTTATAAAAGGTAATTAAATTTTTTAATTTTTGTTTAATAAATTTATAATAAAGAGTGAGATAAAGAAATTCTTAACATATATTTATATGTATGTTAATAAAAGCGAAACCACTAAATTTACAGTTTTTTTATTTTTTATTTGATCCAAATTATTACGATTTACAGAAAAATTAATTTTAATCACTACTGACAATTTTTTTAAACTTTTGTAAACCCTTCCATTCAAATTTACCAACGTTCAAAATTTATCACACTTTTGAACATTTTTTTTTCTCTTTTAACCAGAACCCAATATCTCCCCAATAGTCTTAGTTCCGGGCAGTTTGGAGAATTTGCTTCTCTTGGTACGAATACCACATTACTGTTGTTGTACCACTTAGGGGCTTGTTTATCATAGAGACAGGATGCCAAGTCAGGCGAAAAATAAGTGGACACATTATGAAGTTTTATGAATGGAATCAGCTTTTTTCATTGATGTAGTTTCGGTACTTATAAATTATGTTGTAACAAATGATTAGTAAAAAGTTTTTTTTCGAAGTTCCCTCGAACATAAACAACATGAAATTTTTGACCAGGAAAAATCTGTCAGAACATATGTTTCAACATCCATTATGCAGCAGCAATATTTTTTGGCCTCTTAACTTTTTTTAAATCTTGTTTAATTTTAAACCTGATTTAGCTTTTTGTACCAAATAGTCCGAGCATTCAGCTAACCAGGCTGCTTTCCTACTGGAGGTGCTTCGAGCTCTTTAGAAAATGTTATAAATTTTTTGGGTTTTAAAAACATCGTATAGACCACTCCATCTACCTGAACCAGGTTTTCTATCGATGGACAATTTCTCCCTGTACTGCTTAATAATATTGGAAACAATATGAGGGCAGAAAAGAAATGGCCAATTTTTTGTATGACCAAGTTGGATTTTATTAAACAATTTAAAAATTTTAGTAAGAAATTTTTTCTGGTCATTCGTTTGGAATATATTAATTTGTTCTAATTATACTTGGGTTAAAAGTTTTAATAAGAAATGTGATCTAAGAATTTTTCGATGTCACTCCTTATACAAAATATTTAATTATGTAAACAAATAATAATTTATTTTGTTATTTCAAAATCAATTGAAAAAACATGGTAATTTCGCAAATTTCAAAACATTAATTTTTTATTTATTCAGCAATTTTTAAGAAATACAAATTAATTATATTTACGTGCTTTTTTAAAAAAAGCTGTGTAATTATTTGATATTTGTATCCAAATTAAATTCATAAAACCAAAATAATGGAAATTTAAATTTTCTATGGAGATAAAGTTAATGTTAAATAAAATAATGTCTTAATTACATTTAATTAAATTTTCTATGGAGATAAAGTTAATGTAAATAAAATAATGTCTTAATTACAGACAAAATTACATTATTTGTAAATATTTGTAAATAATGTAATTTTAATTTTAAATTTTAATTTAAAAGTATTTTTTTTTTAATTTTTTTATCCAGGAAATTTTGGGAATTTTCTGCAAAATTTTTGAGAATGACTTTTTTATAAATTCTTGTATGTCTGGAAGTTTTAAAAAATCAAAGTTAAAAGTTTTTTAATTTTTCAATTATTGCATTTTAGCATTTATTAGTGATAAATTTGCTATTTAAAAGAAATTTTATCGAAAAGTTTAGTTCAAAATTGAATATTCAGGAAAACAATTCCATTTTAAAAGTATTTGTAAAATGAGTTAATCAAAAAAAATTTTGCTGCATTTTGCAATTAAAGGAAATTTTTAATAAATTATTTATGAATCTTCCATACATAAAAGAAATTGAACAAAATCATCGTTGAAAAAATAGTTGATTTGACATTGACTTAATTGTTTCACTCACTTAAAATTAAACGTTTTGAAATTTGAGGTAAAATAATTTTGTATATATTAGATTTTTGCGATATGAATTTATGAAATCATAAAATAATGATTGTTTAAAATTTCTTTTTAGTAGTAAAATTTCGAAGTAGAAGAAATGTATAAATAAAATTTTTATATATGAAACAAAATCATAACTGCATTAACGTTATAATAAACTTAATAGATAAAAACTGCTAATTCAACATTTTTTCGCAATAAATGGAGTTTTTCTTTGGAAGTTTCTTCCTCGAAATTTTACTAAAATCAACTATGTTCAATGTTGATTTTCTTGTAAGTTTTTTCTTGTATATTTATGTATAGTTAAAACTATTTATTTATTTATAATTTCTAATAAATTATTTATATAAAAAGTTATAAAATTTAATAAAAATGCATATTGGAAACATTAAATTAATTTTTTAGTTAAATAAAAATTTTAGCTTAATTTTCTATTTATTAAAAATTTACGTAAACAAAGATTTATGAAATAAAAAATGAAAAATTATCGATGATATTCGTTATTTCTTATATTTTTTATAATTTAAAGGAAATTTTATAACTTTTATTTGTATGACATTTAAAGACAAGTTTTTTACTTATCTACAATAAATTTTCTAATATTTTCAATTTTTTATTTTTTAATTTTAAATAAAATATTTTTTCGAAGAATTTTTGGAAAATTAATTTAAATTTATTACAAAAATTTTCGTAAAAAATAAATTAGAGAAATAAAATAAATTAAATATTAAATCAATTATTATTTTGTATCACATTTAGATTTTTTTGTATAATTTTTATGTCAAATTGTTATTTAAATAAATTTTAAAACAAGTTTCTTAACAAAATAATTTTGTTTTAATAAGAAGTTTTTTATGAAATGCATATTTTTATTCAAAAGAAATTTTAAGAAAAATTTTCTATTTATAATAAATTTTGTATTATGATGAGAGTGATGAGAAATACATCATGTTTTTTTCAATTTTTAGAAAACCGTATAAAATGAAAATTTAAAAATTTAAAAGAAAATATTTTTAAAGTTTTTATTAGACTTTTATAAAAATATTTAAAATATTTTTTAGAAAATTGTTCAAACAATATTAGATCAATTATTTTTTTAATTGTTGACAAACATTCAATGACATTTTCATTAATACCTTAACCACAAGTGAAGAAAAGACCCCCAAAGTGTGTACGTATATAAGAAGTGAGATCGAAAAATTCTTAATATACATATTTGATAATAAATTAATTAAACTTACAGTTTTATTATTTTTATTTGATTGAAATTATTTTTGGAATTTACAAAAACAAAAATGTTATTTTTTATAGTTTTAATCACTAGTGATTAAATTTTGAACCTTTTTCGAAAACCCTTCCATAGAACTTTCGACTTTGCTCGAACGGGTAGTCAGTCACCGTTTAAAATCTACTTCATTTTTGGACACTTTTTGTGCTCTTTAATACTCTTTTAATAAGACTCTAATATCTCTTCACTTTGAAAGATTTTCCTCTCTTGGTAAAAAAAAAAACAAATTATTGTTTTTGCACCACCCAGTGGCATGTTTATGATGCCCAGTGGCATGTTTACATTGGCCAATTCAGGCTAAATATAAATGAACACATTATGAAGTCTTATCAAAGGAAGCTACCTTTTTTCTTAATAATCCTGATGGAAATTCTCGTTGAAATTTGGCTTCTTTTGCCACAACAGCATATTGCTCGCCCTACCAAGACCTTTTTTGCAAAATTTTGATTGATTTTTTATCAAAACTTTTCATCTAAACATTCCCTCGAACATCAACAACATCAAACTCTTGACCAGGAAGCTGCGAAAAATCAG
Source organism: Cochliomyia hominivorax (assembly GCA_004302925.2). Taxonomy (NCBI): domain Eukaryota; kingdom Metazoa; phylum Arthropoda; class Insecta; order Diptera; family Calliphoridae; genus Cochliomyia; species Cochliomyia hominivorax. The sequence continues at coordinate 51,186,578 of PYHX02000413.1, forward strand.
TCAGAATACATTTTTCGCTATCCATTATGTACAAAAAACATATTTTTAGAAAACTTGATTTTAATTTCTATGCCTTGCCTAATTTTTAGCAACGTTCCTGCCAGATCTTTTTGCACCCTTGAGTGTTTTAAACCTGATTTCTTTAACTTGTTGAAAATGCTTTTTATTTTTTTGACTTTAGAAACATCATGTAGACCATTCCTTCTACCTGGTCAGGTTTTTCATCAAGGGCATAGTTCTCCGGTACTGTTTAATAACTTTGGAACCAGTTTGATAGCAAACCTTCGAATGATTGGCCAACATTTTGTTTAACATTAATTAAATAACTGAAATGTTTAGGAAAATAACTTGATAAAAAATCAAATAATATTTGGAAAAAACGTGTGTTAAGAATTTATCGATCTTAGTCCTTGGTAACAATGTCATTGTTATACGGAATTTAATTTTATTATTGGAGAACGTTTACCTTAACTAAAACATTAACACGATATTTACATGTATATATTTTGTACTTTAAATTTCTTTTTGGAAGTTTAACTTAAATGGAAACTATGACCCAAACTTTGTAGCATGTAACGTAAATACAAATGCCTATTGCCATACATGTACGATTCTAATTTAGGGCATAATTATTATGTAATAATACCAATGACAATCAACGTGTAGTAAAACTATAAACAAATTTTAAATACATTTAAATAATGTCTTTTGTAGATTTATTTCTTAATTAATATTTCTGATTTTATTATTCTACAATTTCAGATTCATAATCAATTATGTAATTTTCTTCTTATCTTATAAATTTAGTAAGAAATATATAAATTATTACACTTAAGTAGTTAAATACTTAAAGATACTTATTATAAGCATTTTTATCTTTTCTCATGATTAAACATTTCTCTGCACATTTATGAAATATTTATAAAATATAAATATTTTTACACTCACGCTTTTTTTTAATCCGTTTAACAATGGAACAGTTAAAAAAAAAACGCATCATAATGAAAAAGTCACACATACGCACTTTCTCGAATTTAAAAATGCAATTACGAAATATTAAAAGTGAAATTTGTCAGGTTAATTTTTTGTTTATTCTTTTTTTTAATAAATCATTACATTTTGACAGTATCTAATATTTTTACAAAATTTTGACAGCGACGTTTGACATATTTGAAAATATATGGCATCTTAAAGTTTTGAACAATAGATACGAGTTTGACATTTTGGTAATTTAAAAACAAATACAAAGTTAATTGGGAGCTAATATTTTCGAGGAAACAATTTATTATACAATTTATTTACGAAACAATTTATTATATTTGTCGTGGCTCAAAGCTCGACTGAAGAAAGTATATTCAAAACAACAAATTTTTAGTTCGACACAAACCACCATTTTTTAATTTATAAATATAAAACTAAATTTTCTTGGAACTAAAATTTGTAAATCTTGATTCATGTCTACACTAAGTATATTAGTATTCAAATAGGTAACAAATTTTGGTAGAATAAGCATTGTTAGGGTTCGAATTCAAACAAACATAAAAACTTTTCATACGAGTATTTGGTAACAGTTAGAAATATCTTAATAAATTTTTACATATTTAAATGTTAAGAGTTGATTTGGAGGGCTACAAGTTCCTATCTGAATCGCACTCCCAAATTGACCACTTTGGATATGTTGGTTTTTTAAAATTATCCAAAATTAATTCACGAAGTGAGACAAAACAAATTTTCCATATACACTGAAAAATATTTCTATAAAGTCACTTTTAAGTATATCGTTCGACTCAGTATAACCTTCTGAGTTAATTTAACGACGTCCGTCCAATTTTTGTAAACAAAACGCAGATCCAGTTTTACAGATATCTTAATGAAATTTAGCATGTGATTATTTTGACATAGGAACGATGCCTTTTGAAATTAATGATGGGTCCAATATTTCACCTAGCCCCCATTCAAATGTTTCTACCGGAATGGAGAAAAAGTCACATAAGTCCTAAATATAAAGCAATTATTTTGAAATTTGCCTCAAATTTGTCTTATGATATTTTAAATCGAATTAAATTATGACAAATATAAGTAAAAAAACGATGTGCGAAACTTTACGAGGGTCGGTCCATAATTTATTTTTTCCCCTATGCAGCACCCATAGAAAAAATCCTTTTGGAACGCACTAATCCTATATGGATGTTAGTACTATGAAATGCACCAATGTAAAAATGTAATTTTATCTGTCGAAAAATAAATAATTTAGACGGTCCTGATTCATACCAATTTTACTGGAATGATTTCATTTCAAACAGTGTTCGTTGGTCAAAATGCCATTTCAGCGTTATGTTTTATCACTTGGCAAATCTGAAATTTGCTTTTTCCAACAAAACCTTATAGCACAATTTTTAACGAATTACTTCTAGATGCTCTTCTCCCTTTTAGGTATGAAAGAATGGATGAAGATTGCGTATTCCTACAAGATAATGCTGCAGCACAAGTTTCAAAGAAATCTAAATCACAGTTTAACGAACACAGCATACCCCTGTTGTTCGTAAAATTTGTTAAGGAAATTGAATTCCGATCTTCTAAGAAAATTAGTAGAATCAATGCAGACCGTATTCTTGAGGTAATCCACAATGAATCATTCACCCATTATTAACAATGCTGTAGGTATGAATTATCTTATGAAATTTGACGGTTAAACTCTAAAATCAAGTTAAAAAATTAAAACAGAATACAAAAAAAATTTGGGAACCAATATTTTAAATGAGGTTTTAGTTGATTTAATAAAAATAATATTATTTGCCCAAAAAACATTTTCTAGCTTAATTTTTTCTTAAAAATAAAATATGTGCGTTTATGGCAGAGTATGGAAACACTCGGAACAAATTCATTATAATTTTTTTTTTGGATTTTGCTCTTTTTTATTTTTAGCTTTTAGATTTTTATCATTTTTTAGAATTAAACTCTTGTTCAAAGAGCGATAAAAAATATAACTCTTTTTTAAAAATTAAAATCTTTGAAAATCTCAAACCGGGTTAAAATGGACAAAGAATTGTCACAAGCCCTACTTAAGTTGGTCAATTGAAAAAATGTTATTTTTTCTTAAAACTGAATTTTCGTTAAAATTATTTTAATAATTTATTATTTTAATTCATGGTAGGCACGAGCGATATCGTGATTTTTGAATAACGTTCTTCCCAGTGAAAGGAATTTTTAAATCGCTGTTCTTCAAAACAGTGACAGTGATCACAGTATTTCAAAAAAGTTTATGTTATAAAAAAGGGTTAGAAAAAACGACAGAGGACATTGTTTTCTTTGAATATTGGAGTCTCTATTAGAGTTCAAACTTTGCACCGTAGCAAACGGATAATTTTCATTTTAAGTGAATCTCGAATTTATGATCAGCACCACCTTTAAGTAATATTGCTGATTCAAAATAAAAACAAATACATTTGAGAATGAAACAAATAAAAAGGAATGATATATTAGTAACTGTTATTTCATAGCTTCAGTCACTGCAGTTACCACTGATTGACCAAACACAGCCGTGAAAATATCGCTCATCTTTAATATAAGGTACATTTGAAAGGAAAACACTAAGAAAGTATTTTCTGCTGCACGGCCCTTATCTTTTTATTTTTTTATTCGAAGTGGGGAATTTTAAAGCTACTTGAACTCCTCCAAATCAACTCCAAAATATCACCTCTAGCCATGTAAAATTTCATTTGAATATCTGTAGTGATTCAAAAACTGGAATAGGTTTCACTGGAAGAGTAATATCTTCCTGATCCACTAACATCTCACCCCTTCAAATTAACTCGAAATTTTGATCACATTATTTAAGATCCTTTAATGATTCAAAAGAATTATTGAATTTTAACCATAACCCTTTGGAGCATTAAATTACCGTTATATTATTGCAAAGTCGATCTTGAAAATTTAAATAGAGCAAAATCTTTATTAACATGAATTTTATTAAAATTTAATTAAAATCGATAAAACAATAAAAACACCCCGGTAATCAAGACTACAAGTTTAAAATGTATAGACCTACCCCAAGTTATTATTACTTATTCGTCTATACAAATTTCATTTATAAATGTATATTTATATTTTGGTATTTGTAGAATAATATTTATTTTATGTATGTGTGTGTTTGTGTTTTCTATTTGAGCCAACGGCTGACTCATTTAACTCACACTTATCGTTGTTGGCCATTACTTCTCATATTGTTGAATGGTTCAAATTTAAAACAATAAAGACAATTAACCAAAAAAAAAACATTAAAACCAAAAAAATTTTATAAAATTGTTAGTTAACAATATTTAATTTTGTACTCAAATTTGTTGTTTCGGTTATGTTTATTGTTGCTGTTATTATTGTTGTTGTTGCTTTTTTATTGTTTTATGATTATTATAGCGCCAAAAAAACCAAACGGAAAAAGCAAACACTAAATTTGTAGTATTAATACCCTACACAAACCATAAGTGGTTGGAGTATTATGAGTTTGTGCTGATGTTTGTTACTCTACTTTAAAGTAAAAGTACTTTAAAAAAGATCAAAAGTGTCTGAGTCAACTTGACAATGTAAATCTGTGTGCCAAGCCGACTTGTCTGACAAAGCCTATTCAAATTGTTGGTGTTCAGTCCAAGATTTCATTACAAATGTGCTCCCGGAATGGATTTCAAGCTCACTAAATTTATAGATATGGAAATATGTTCGATTAAGTAACATAAAAAATCCTGTATCTTTTCCTATTCACATGCCAAATTTGAAGAATATCGATCCGCAAATTACCATAGCTTCCATGCAGACCGCTTTAAAGCGCGTAAAACCAAAAAAGTATTGTATATAATTCTAGGTCGGTGAACAACTTGGCACGCTTGTGTCAAAATATTGGTCGATTCAACCAAATATTCTCACGTTCATATTATTCAGAGTTTGTGTTGTTACTATAAGAATTTTGATATTGAGAAACAACAAAATCGGTCCTGTAGCAAATAACCGATATCTGAGAAAATTTCATAATCCAATAAAAAAGATTTATGATTTCAGGAAACTAAAATTATTTAGTCAAACTTTCCCCAAAATATACCAAAATGCAAGAAAATCCAATCAGTAAATAAATGTTATAAATCGATATCTGGAAAATCACAAAATTAAAAATACTATTTTTAAAACGAAAATTTAACGGTCAAAATTTTGAAAATCTATTGCATAATAAACAACCGATATTTGAGAAAATTTCTAAATCCAAAAAGAAAGGATTTCAGACATGTTTTTAATGTTAATAAAATTTATTTAATCAAACGTCTACCATAACGTCTGGGGTATGTACTATATTATATATAAACTGATATCTGGAATATCTAAAAATTCGAAAATACTTTAGTGAATTTTATAATAAAAATTCAAGAAATAGTTTGGCCAATGTGTATTTCAGTTCTCTATTAAAATCGATTCAGAAATGGCTCATTTAATAAAGACTGCACTCGCATATCTGTCGTAAAGTCAAAAATTATATAAAAATTTGTAATTTACATTATGAAAAATGTTAAAGACGAATGTGAGTAAACTTCATATTTTTATTGAAATTTTTTCACTTAAAGGGTTCAAAGCAAAATTTGGTCATTATAACCACCATAAACCGATATCTGTGAGATCTCAAAATTAAATTAATAATTTAATTATTCTCCGTATCAAAAATCTTATCAAAATTGTTTCATCAAAATAATTTCTAAAATATTCTTAAAATGTATTGTATATATTTTAATAAATTAAAGTGAAAAACCTCGTGAACCTCAAATTGGCGGAAAAAATAAAATTGTATAGCTTTAAAAATTTTGTTGTTTCTAATTTCAGTCTCCTTGTGTAGGATATTTCAAATTCGTTATAGCCAAATATTCCCATTTAGAGACCTGCCTGGTTGCCATGTTAGTCTTTATAGTTTTAGTATTTTTTTTTTGTTGTATGTTGCGGGTGTTGAGACATAATCACGATTTTCAAATTATAAAATACGCAAAAATGTATTTTGTCCGTACAATGACTTTAACAACACCAACAATAACAACAACAACAATCTTTGTTGCCATATAAAAGTCAAAATAGTGTTAAACTTTGTAAATTTGTTAATAGCATTTTTGTTGTTGTTTCTGTTGTTTCTGTTTATTATTTTTTGTTGCCTGGCAGAAGTGGCAACAATTTATCATTATGAAATCTAAGAAATGTAAAATTGACTATCAGAAAAAAAGGTTAAGGTTCCCTACTAAAAAACACAAAAACAAAACTGTTAAAAAAGTATTGTTTTTTCTTTTCATGTAAATTGCATTGACATTGAAAGTGAAGTGATTTGCAAGTGAGAAAAACGTTGTTAAATTTACTTGTAATCGCAAGTTTTTAATGTTTTCAATGAATTTTTTTCTCTCTTTTATTTTAATAGTTTCCATTTAAGTGTTTAAACTGTTAATGAATTTTTGGTCCACTTGAAAGTATCTATTAAATGGGAGAAAATTTTTTTATTGCTTTTTTTATAATGTTTAATGGCCTAAAGGTGCGCACAAATTGTTTTTATAAATTGTTTAATATTAATAATTATAAATGGATGTTTAGTAAATTATTGGCATTTTTAATTTTTTAAAATTATAAATTTTTCTATTGCAGGAAAATTTTTCTATAAAAATACTTTCAAATAAAAAAACAACACTTATAACACAGAGCAACAGTGAAGTAAATACATTATGTTTCGTATCTGCACACTCAAACTCATAAACGTATACACGTTTTTTTAAATATAATACAGGGGCTTTGTTCAGTCATAAATTTGCTATATTCTTTGATGATTTTTAGATGGACAATGAAGTACACAAATGACAAATTTCATTAAAGTTTTTTTATTTATATCTGACAAATTTAACTTACAGGTTGCCCTAGATATTGGTTTATAACTTTTAATTTTCTTAATTAATTTTGCTGGTTTTAAATAGGAAATTTTTCTGGACTATTAAAAATACTCAGGCCAAATTTCATAGAGATCTATCAATAATTGTGGATGTGAGTGTGCCAACAACAGGCAGACAGACGGACGTAGTTAAATCGTAAAAGATTTTGATTTGATGCAAGAATATATAAACATTATGGGATATGAAAAGATTCCTTCTAAGCGTTACACTGAGAATGACAAGGATAATATATCCTCTGCACAACTTAGGATGTTGGAGGATATAAAAATACTCAAAATTAACAAAATTTGTACTAAATAAACAAATATTGTACTAAAAAAGAAAATTAAACCCCAATTCGTTTTTTTTAAGTGTTGGTATTGAGTCAAAGTTTTTAATGACTGATTTTATTTTAAAGTTTTATGTTAGTGAAAGAAAAATCCTTTTAAGCCTTAAACTCTATGCCGGGTAAAAGCATTAAATGCGAGTTATAGCCGAAAATACCTGGTAATTGTTTTTTTCAGATACATATATTAAATATTTAAAAAGTATAATTGTGCTAAACTTTAATAAAATTTTTTTAAATGTAAGATTCTTTCCTTTACGCGGGAGGGAGTACTTAACAGGAGCTAATTCAAAAATTCAAAATATGAACCGATATTCGTCAAATAATTTATCGAAAACCGTTAGTGAAATGATCGTGTAAGTTTTTTAATAAATTGTGTAGACTTTAAATAAAATTGTTTTTATACTTAGAAGTTTTAGAAGCACTTTTCCGGAAAATTACTTATATTGGAGTTATAGCATATTATGAACCAATAGTTGTTAGCTAAGTGGCATCCATCCAATACATAAATTATTACGTCAATGTTCATTAGATTTTGTCCATGTTAAAGAGTTTAAATTCTTAAAAGCTTAAAGTCCTAATCCGGGTATTTTTTTTAACAAATATATATGAAAATATTGAAAACACTCTGATTTTGGAGTGTATCAAAATTTTGCATATTTATACTTAAAACGCTTTTTCCGTTGGTCCGATTTCAATAAATTTTTGTGTGATGATGGAGTATAAACATCTGCATGTTATGCTTCAATTCTATCTAAATCCAATTTAAAAAAAAAATAGTTATTGGGCCGCTCTAGTTGGCTCAATAATATACTGCTTAGTAAAAAATCTGGCCAAATTTCCTTTAAGTCGAACAATTATTCTTGACGTGACAGGCAGATGGTGCAAGATTAATATGATGGAGTCTTAAATGATTCCTTCTTGGCTTCATACATGTTGTGGTGGATGATATAACAACAATAATGTCAAAATGAAATACTTAGAGTCTATAAGGGTCTAGTTTGGAAACTAAGTCAAATAATAGTGCTAAATACCACTTTGTGATGTTTATTGGCATATCTCAGTAAAGTATCTTAAAAATTCGGGTCTATATAACATACTAATTTTGAGGTATATCAAGCTTATCCTTTTTTCAGCCTATAAGTTTCTTTGCTTTTATCCAATTTTTGGTATGATAATGAAATGTGTGTATCTGTATAAATTTTTTCTAAGTTCTAATATTTGTTTGTTGAGAAATGTAGATATATTTTTATAGAGGTTTTCTCAGATATTGATTTATAACTTGTTTTCAAATGAACCGAAATAGCAGTTTTTAAATATAAATCTTCTTTTGAAAATAGCAAATAATCCTGATATTTGCCATTCAATTCGGACAATCATTATAGATGAAAAAATGTTTCAACAGACAAACGGACATATCTAAATCGATTCAGTTTTGATGCAAAAATATATGTAAATTTTTGATAGGGTGATTGTACCTAAAAACTAGTCTCGATGGATAGATTATTCGCTAGACACTCTTCATGTCTCAATACATACATATTCTTCAATGATTTATCTGTCCTTTATTAAATAAAGAACTATTTTCGTGTTAGAAAAAGTTTGTAAACTATTTAATTGACATACTGTTTACTATAGGTCATTTTGGCAAGAAAGCTGAACCATTTCAATTGAATTAAACAGTACATTATCTTGTTATAAACAAAATATATTTTATTATCAATTTATTAAATAGTTGATGCCAAAAATTATTTAACAATAAGTCACAAAACTTATAAATTCCTTAGCAACAAACGAGTGATGGAAAATATTTCATAACCTGCTTCCATATGTTTTAAATAAACAAGAAATGAAATTGTGCTAAAATATTTAATATTTAACAATATTTCCCCTCTCTTCCATCAGTTTTTCTTTTCTTTATGGTTTTCACATAAACAAAATTTTTATTTGTTTTAAATTATGGTTCAATCAAGCATGAGGCCATAAGTACTCTTTTCTCACCCGATGTAATAATAAAAATTCTTCACACAGATATGAACCACAAGTCAAAAGATAAAAATCTTTATTTAATGAAGTACAACAACAACAATGAATGAATGAATGAAAGAAAGATAGAATAAACGAATGGGTATTTAAGTCTAGTGAAAGAACTCTAAGTAGATCTAATTTAATTAGTTTTCTGACCCACATATCACATTGAATTACACCAATGTGTATGGATGAATGTTACTTTGTCTAAATATCTTTGTATCATTGGGATGAGTACATTAAATAGAAACGTGTAAGTATTCTATATTCGGCTATGGCGAATCTTCAATACACTCCATCACAAATGTGTGTAAAAAATACGTTATGTTTCCTACATACACTTTCACATATACATTCTCAAACGTATACAATATACGTTTTTCTTAAATACAATAAAATTATTTCTATACTTGGCTATAACTTTTTTCTACTGAACCGATTTTGATAACTTTTGGAATGAGAATGAAGTACATATAACTTTATGTTATGACAAAATTTTATTCGAATTTGTCAATTTCTAATTGACGGTTTTATGAACGATTTTTGCCTGAACTTAGAGGTTGTCTCAGATATCGACTATATTTTTTGATATGCTAAACCATTTTAGCTGATTTTAAATAGGAAACTTTTCCAGACTAAAATAAATACTCAGTCCAAATCTCATTTGAGCTCTGTCAATTATTATTGATGTGAGCGTACCAAAAACAGACAGACAGACAGCCTGACAGACAGACGGGCAAAGTTAAATCGACTCAGATTTTAACTTGAAGCAATAATATATATATAATATGAGGGCTAGCATTACACAAGGAATGACACAGTTAATATACCCTCTACAGCACTTGTGGTAGTGTAGGGTATAAAAATATCATTTTGGTTATTTCTTCACAACATAACATATTTTACATTATCGTTTCTTATTATGGAGTTTTCTTTGGGGGAATATACATTTTTTGTTTTAATTATTCTTTCTTTGCAGCCAAACAAGAATAAAGAAACCCATAAGCTTTGGAATTTATTCAATATCTCGAAATGTAATTGGGTCGTTGTAATATTATACAAGAATAATTAACTTAGTTTTTAAATTACTATTTTACTTACTTACTTACTTAGTTAAATATGTGAAGAAATATTAAGAAATAAGAATTAGTTTATAATTTGCATATAATTACTTGAATTATATTTTTTGTATTATTTAATGTTTAGAACAATAATATAATCTCACATATGTTACATACAATTCACAATGGAGTTATTATTTTTATTTTTATTTTACAAATATTTACATGCTTAATTATTTACTAATTATCTGTGATTATAAACAATTTTATTGTAAAAGTTTATAATCTGAGAAAACTTGTAATAAACTCATAATTATTTATTATTAATTGTACCCAATTCTGAAAAAGAGGTCATTTTTGCAATATAAACAAGTACCAGTGCTATAATCGACTATGCCGATTTTTTTATACCCTACACCACCGAATAGGTTTGGGGTATTAAGCGTTTGTGCTGATGATGCACCCACCTTTAAGTATACCACTTGACTCAGAATCAGTTTCCAAACCAAATTAACAATGTCCGTCTGTCCGACTGGCTGTCCATGTAAAGGTTGTGAACAGTCTACAGGTCGAAACTTTTGAAATATCTCGATGAAACATGTACCAAGTTATTATTTTAGACTAAGAATGAAATTGACCATATTCAGTAGAATATTTCTCGTACCTCCCATACAAATGTTTTTCCCGTAATGGTGTTTTAAGCTCATAAAAATCCTAAATATAAAGCGATTAAAATGAAATTTAGTACAAATAAGTCCTATAATATTATTAAACCATGTGCTAAAACAGACGAGGGTCGGACCAATATTTCTCATAGGTCACATAAAAAAACCTCTTTCAAATATCAATTTAAAGGGAAAAAATCTCACATGTACGTTGATATTGTATATATATTGTTTATAAATATAAACAAAATCGATGTGCAGATTTATACGAGGGTCGGTTCATAATTTCTTGTAGTCCCCTTATAAACACACCCCCAGAAAAATGTATTTTAAAACGCATAAGTTTAACATAAATCTTAGTGTCTCAATAATGTACTGCCTTCTTAAGAATAAATAAGAAAATCAAATTATACGAAGGTAGTTCATTGATTTTTTATAGCTACCATTTTTAAGCGACGACTGCGCATTCTACTATGTTCATAAAATATGTAGCATACAAAAATGACAGTAATAAATTGGACTGCTTACAAAAATTGTTAAATATTGTCAACAAACCGCAAATTAGTTCTATCAAAGGTTGGACATTCATCCAAAGGTCTGTCTTCAAATTGTTTCCAATGTTATTAAACAACCGGGAGTCTACATGACTACTAAGATAACTTGATCAGAAAAATTTGTGATCTCACTGCTTAATACATGTAACTGTTTTGTCATATATCACTTCGTATTTAAATTATAAAAAAAAATATTGGAAGAGTGGGATATCAACTGAAGTCCCAATTTTTCTAAATTGAAACTAATTTTATGGGTAAAATGTGACAAAAGTATTACCCCAGATAAAATACAGTTAAGTATAAAAATTTTGCCACAATACATGTCATTCATAAACAAGTAAGAATGCTATATTCAGCCAAGCCGAATCTTCAATACTCTCCACACACAATTGCCTAAGAAATCAATAATTAAATTAAAACTAAATTATCTTTATAATATTATACGCACATACAAACTCACATATACACTCTTAAACTTAACAATATATGAATATATTTCTTATATGTAACAAAGAAACCTTAATTAGTCATAAAATTAGTTATAAATTTTGGCTATAACTTTTTTCTACTAAACCGATTTGATGATTCTTGGATGTAATAATGATGTACATATTTTTTGATATAATAATAATTTATTTTAAAAAGTTTCATACTAATTTGTCGATTTATAATGGACATACTGAACTGATTTTGCTAGTTTTAAACATTAAGCTTCTGAGAACTGTAATTTGTACTCAGGGCAAATATCATTGAGTTCTATCAATTATTGCAGATGTGAGCGTGCCAACAACAGACAAACAGACGGACATTGCTTAATCGATTCATATTTTGTTGTGGTGCAAAAAATACATTTATTATAGGGTCTTAGATTCCTTCTTAGTCTTACACACAGAATGACAAAGTTTGTATACCCTATCACTTGTGGTGATAGAGTGTATAAAAAAGTATAAAAAACAGTTAGAATACGGGGGAAATAAACTCTTATGTAATACATATATTTATTTTCGAATATCGGAGGTACTTTTAAAGCGAGCATTGAAATTTAAACTCACAATCGTATATAATATATAAATGCTTTTCCTAAATATAACACAGGAACATCAAATGATTTGTAAACATTCTACTTAACCGACTTTGATGATTTTTCTAAAGATAATGAATTTAGAGGTTGATATCGGCCTATAGTTATTAGTATACTGCACCGTTTTTGCAGGTTTTAAATAGGAATTTTATTAGGGTTATAACAAATATTCAGACCACACTCCATTGAGGTTTTTCAATTATTGTGGATATGAATGTACCAACAACAGACCGATAGATAGACGGACAGACAGATGGACGGGCAAACAGACATGTCTTAATCGACGCAGATTTTGATTTGATGCGGGAATATGTATACATTAGGGGATCTTGAATGATTCCTGCATGGCGGAATGATCAAGTTAATATACCTTCTTCCCCAATTGTGGTGTGGAGGGTTTAAAAAATTCGGCACGTATAGACTCAAATTAGGGTCTTTATACTTTAGGTTTGATTTAATAATCAAATATGATGGAAATATTTTTAAAGTGTTTTATTACTTTTAAATGTTCGACGATGTATTATTTTTCATACAACTTGACATCATTTTTCAACTATAAAAGAGATTATTAATTTTAATAGACGTAATTGTTACATTTAGAGAGAAAAAAATAAGAAATTTTCTAAATCTTATATCCGCATAAGAAGTTCATGTATTATAATTTTAACTTTCAAATAAACTTCTCAATAAAATGAATTTAATTTTATTGTAACAGACGAAAAAAATCTTAAAAAATAGTGAAATTGAAAAAAAAATACGATCAACAAAAATAAATTCATAGAACATTTTAATTAATACATAAATAAATTGCATACAATTTTACTGAAAACCAACATGAAATCTAAACAAACTACACATTAAAACTACAAAGAAAAACAATAAATATTGTTTTTACATCTTTCCGGTCAATGCGAAAAAAAAACTGAAACCCGAAAACACTCTCCTCTACCACAATAACAACAACAACAATAAGATAAACAAATATACATATTATTGCGATAATAAATGCATTTACACAGTGAGGGTAAATTAAATAGCAGCACATTAACAAATAATAATTTAAGATCCATATAGCATATACTAAGAATCACTCTGGCAAAGTTTCATTTAAGACCCCATATTGTCCGTCCGTATATCTGTCTGTCTGTCTTTATTACAATTATATTATATTTTTTAGTTCAGCTTAATATTTCTGGTTGCTCCCATACAAATGTTGAAACTTATTGGAATTGTCCACGTTCGGTTCAATATTTTTGGTTTGGTAAGCTTTTGAATTGAAATCTATGAGCATAAATCTCACAACTTTGCTACAGCCCATTTACCAAATTATAAAAAGATCGGTTCACAAATGACCGCAGCTTTTATACAGATTCATTACCAAAAATCACATTGTAGTGCGAAATCTCGATAACATTTCTAACATTAAATGATCATATAAAAAGAAATCATACAATTGCATTCTTACTTTCCTTTTTTGAATAATTTTTTACAATTATCTTGGCGCAAAAATGTGCAATCTCTTCTATACAATATTTAAGTAAATAACATGTGCTATTTTTCAGACAAATTTCAGAACAAAAAATCTGTAAAATTTTTAGATGCTTTTCATGAAACTTAAAATTTGTGTATTTTAGTACAGTAATAATTTTTAAAATCCAATTAAGTACCTCCTTTTACCCTCGCTTACTTCACCAAGTACAATGAAAGCAATTGACCAAAATCCAAATTAAAATTTCCTAGCTTTTTCTATTACTGTATTAAATTTTACTCAAAATTAAACTAATCGATTGATAATTTCAGTTTAATTTTAATTCGTCGTTATGGACTTATCACTGTGATACATTTCCCGAAAAAAATCTAGATGTACTATTTCATTAACCTCTACTGTATATATAAAATTGTATGTATATTGTGATTGTGACAGACATTTGTACCAGATAGACAGAGGTATATTTTTGCTTCTTGTTGTTAGTTGCTGTTAATGTTTTGTGTTGTTGTTGTTTTTGTTTTCTTTATGTTACTGTTGTTGTTGTTGCTGGCTGTTATTTTAGCCAATGTTGAAATTAAACAAATTCAAAACACAAATCCAGCATTAATGTTAACAAATTCGAAAACAGCATGTATTAACATGAACGTGAGCACTTTGGTCATTTTACTATGACTGCAGATTTCTTCTTCTTAATACTGGTGCTGTTGTTGCTGCTGCTGCTGCTCAAACAAACACAACTATGTATTTGCGTTGTAAGTGCTTCAGCGGAAGAGAAGCAATGACAAGAACAAAAACAAAAATATTTACAAGCATAGAGTAGTTTTTCGATATCATACCAGCTATGCACACAACCCCACAATCCAAATAAATGTCCGCCTCAAAATTGTTTTAAAAATTTACATTACAACTGAGTGTACAAACAGACAGAGAGACCGACAGATGGACGGACAGCAGGCAGAGATTGTTGCGATCGTTATATGTTTTGTAGCAAAAAAAAAGATGACACAATATTATTCCCTGGGTGCATTTCAAATGTGTTGCTAAAAAGTACCAACCAATGTGTATTGCCTTAAAGTGCGTTAAACGTATTTTTAATTTAGTGAGCGGATAAAATTCTTTTAATAAAGAGGAAAGATTTTACTTATAAAATGGAATGTCATTGTGCTTTTTAATACGGGTAGATGTGGGATTTTTGCATTAAAGGAGATCAATGGGACCAATATTTGCGAGACTAATTTAAGGTCCTTTAGAAAATATTTAGTAGGTGATATTACATATATGTTCCAAGGATCGGAAAAAAAATTAAAAATATAAATATCATAGCAATATTAATTAAGAGGACCTAAAGGTTATTATAAGGGGATAACAGACGAAATTAAATGTGTACAAATACATGAATAAAGTCCAAATGCCATCTATAGGCGTATCGACCATAATACATGCACAATATTGAAATTTTCTTGCAGTCGTCAAAGGCTCATAATACATTTGGTCTCATAAATCTCGAAAATTTTCTCTTTATCTTTGAATACAAATAATGTAAATTTCAAAGACAACGCAAAATCGTTTCTTTTGTGCGAATGCGATATTGAAATCGCCATAATTCATAATTAATTAAATTATTAAAGCTCTATGTCTCTTTTAAGAATAATGAAGTCAAGATAATGCAACCAATAACGGTTTGCTACCAGATTGTGTTGGTGTTTCTTTGTTGACGTTCATTCGTTCATCTAAAATCGGGTAGGCCAAGTGTTTTTAATTTTTGGAAAGGAGATTTTCGAATTTTAACCTTGGAAAGGTTAGGCTTGGTTGAAGAGAGCAGTCAAACAGTACGAAAGTTGGTCTCCGCTTATTCGGCTTGTTGTGAGCTTTCGTACTTGTATAAAGAGATGAATTCTGTATCAAGTACGTACTTCCTCAATACTTTTCAGCCTACATCCCTAACTTAGTTTTTGGTGTCATCCAATGCAATGATGAAAAAAGTGTACCATCATTTCAATGTCCTCTCCACAGTGATCGGCTGCTCCAATGCGTTTTATGGGTGCCTGAAGAATACACTGTCATGTACTTGTATTAACTGTGATGAAAAGCATTGGAATGAGTACTCATGGAGTATTGATTATTCCTTTGCATTCCAGCATAGTTCTGAACTCGATATCCTTAGAAGAAATGGCCTTGATTGCCATTTGGCTATCGCTAAAGATATTCAAATCCTTATATATGTTTACCTATTGGACGTTGTTTCAACTTTCTATCTTATAGTCGACGCAATTATCCATTTTTAACTTAGAAAATAAGCTAAGGATTGGATAATTGTATCGTGATTCAATGACCCTCAACATCAATATATATAGCAACCTCATTCGTCTTATATGTTTTCTTAAGCATTGTATCGATAATTAGTTCCAATGCCCTGAAAAACCGACATTAGACTAATTGATAGAAATGCCTTAGGAATTGCATAGTTGGCTTTGGTATAAAAATTACTTTTGCTTGCTGCCAAGGGAATATGTGCTTTTTATACAAGCCCTTAAACCACGTTGTCCAAATCTTATATAATCTGTTCATTGTTTCCTATTATTCCTGTTTCTGAAAGCTCGTGCAATAATCACTCGGTGGAAATCACATTATGCTGTATATATTCCAATATGAATTCTCTTAAAAAATTCTGTGCCAAATCGAAATTTATCAATATTATTAGGAGGAGAGATGTCACTTTCCTCATCTATTGATAACCTCTAATATTATGATAGGAACTATGACACCTTATTCATGATAGTTTTATGTTTGAATGTTGTACGATCTCATTAAGTATAGTAACATTCCTGGAATACATTTTGGACAGCATTAGATTTAATGTGGTGAACACACTCTCTAAGGTGCTATAGTGCAACCTTATCAAACTTTAAACAGAATCGAAATTCTATGGAAATGACCAAACATTGCTTCAAGTAATCAAAAATTAAATTTCGAAACTGGTAGGATTTTGGCTAAAGGTCACAATTTATGATGTCAATTAAGCATTGAATTAAAGAGGATTTTTCGTCAAGAAAATTTTAGTTCTAGAATTAAGAAAGGAATGTTTTTATGATATATTATTTCTAGATATGATTACAACAAAATCTTGAGTCAACAGATGAATAGTCTGGTCTTGTATACACACGTGTTTTTATATTTCTTCAACACAATTCTCCCGATTGTGGACATATTTGGACGAAGTCTCGACTTGAACGCCCATTACAGATTTAAACCACACTTTGCAAAAGTTCTGGTACACATTATTTATACCACCAAGAAGTCTCATCTCTAACAAATGCAACACTAATAAAACCGTAAAAATACAAACACCAACAAAATGTTAAATAAATAAACAACAAAACTACTCGAAATTGCACTAATGTTGGCAATTGAAAATACAAATATTTATGTAACTGTGCGTATAAATAATGAATGTATTCGTTAATAGAAAATAGAAAAAAAAAACAGAAACAAAACGTGTGCGAAATAAACGAAATAATGTACGATTCATTATCGCCAACAAATGTCAGTAACATTATTTGTTGTTGATTCTTTAGTTACATGTTGCTGTGTTTTTTATTGTTTTCGTTTTTTCTTCTTCTCTATTATTGTCAGTATTTCAAGTTATTCGTCCTACCAAATGTCTAAATAAACGTCTTTTTAACCGATAGTATAGACAATTTGTGGCATTCGATTGTCGGTAGCTAATGTATTTCATAATGTACTTAAATCACGAAGTAACAAATTTAAACAAAACGTTAAAATGAAAAAAGAAGGTTCAAAGAACTTTTCCAACATTTTTTATGGTAACGATAACAGTACAGGACACATGAAAAATCAGAACTCGGGTTGAGTGGATTTCAGTAGCGGATTATAAATTTCAAATGATATGATAAATATATTTATGATACATTTAAATTATATAGATTTGTGTTTTATTATTCATGACGTTTTCTTTTTCAAAAATGTCTTTTATGTTATTTTTTTTTGTTTCATATTTTATTCAATTTTACTTTTATTTGAAAAATTTATTATGTAATAACATAGAGAGACAAATTTTAAGTAGACAACAGGAATAGTGATTTAAATGTATGAGTAATACTTATCTATGTATTGGTTGTGATGACGAATATTTTTATGCAAATAATTTTGAATCAAATATCAATAAATTTTCATTTTCTATTACAGAAAATTGATATGAAAAATACCTAGACAATTACAAATTCGTAATTTTGTAAAGTACGATGCCTCTTGAAATTGGTGATGATAGGTCCATTATTTCACCTAGCCCCCATTCAAATGTTGTTGCCGGAAAGGGAAATATGGCTTATAAAAATCCTTACTATTAAGTGACTTTAACGAAATTTGTCATATGATATAATAAAATTATATGCCAAATTATAAGAGGATCGGTTCATTATATCTCGTAGGTCTCATAAAACCCCCTTTCTATATGTCACTTAGAAGGGCTTAAATTTGACTTAAAACATTGTAATAATATTTGGTCAAATTAAAATAATTATAAACAAAAATTGATTAACGAAATTTGGGAGAGTCGCTCCATAATTTCTATCAGCTCCCATTTAATCCCTTCCAGAAATTTCTTTCAAAAAGAAAAAAATTCAATTAAATTTTGGTGTCATAATAATGTAGTGCACCCTTAAGCATAAATCAGAAATCAGGTTCGTTCATTGTTTTTTCGTAATTTCCATTTATAGCCAATATTGCCGTGTTGCGTATTATTAAAACCGTTTGGAACATTTCCAAGAGGAGTATTGGAAGGAAAAAATCAAGATATGATTCCAATAAAATGTTGAAACTTATTTATTATAAATAAATAAATTTGGAATAAATAATGCTCGGAAATTGTAAGTAAATTGTGTTGCAAATGAAGACATAATAAATGATCGATATAATCCATATCATATAATCCCATACAATTCCAAATATTAAAAATTTCGTCCTTTAGCAAATAACTACGTTTCCTGAATGTCATTAAAACATCTACAAAATTGTGAACTTTGACAGCTATATTTACGGCAATACGGACGGATGAACATCGTTAAATTAATTCAAGAAATGAATGGTGTTTCGTAAAGTGTATTAACACTTTACGAAACACCTATTTGTTCCTTACAAACATCTGATTAACGCATAATGGTAATTGAGGTTACCATCATATATAATATATATTCAGAGAGCTATAAGATTTCAAAAATTATCTTTCCCTGTGCCCTACCCAAAAATTTTGTTCTCTATAATAATGCATTTTTAAAACTCAAGTCATGTGTCAATCGTTATGAAATTTACTGTTATAGTTTCACAGATATGTGATATTAAAATTTTTATTCATTAAGGGTATACCTCTACCCCGTGCCCTATTTGAAAACTTTGTAGTTCATAACATATCTCTATTATGGCTTTATCCATATGATTAATTTCTACACCAGTTCCAGAGATGAATGATAATAAAAATTTCATTTGTATGGGGACTATCTCTCCCCCGTGGCCTATCCAAAAGTGTCTGCAGAAAAAGTCTGCAATAATACGTTATGAAAGCACTATTCATGTGAACATTCCCGTTTTGTTTAAAGAGATATGTGATGTTAGGTGTTTCGTTTGTAAGGTGAATACCATTCTCCCGTGCTCTATTCAAAAACTTTGTAATTGCCTTCTTAAGGCAATTACAAAGTGTGCCAAATTTCACAAAAATTAAATGAGCAGTTTATTCATAGTCCATGTTCAAAATTTGTCTCAGATATCGGTCTGTCTCAGGCCAATTTTTTTTTAAGTTTCGCCAATTACTGAATATACTTCCATTAACAAATGTGACGATATTCGTACTTACGTTTGGTTGTTCTAAAGGCGACCTGTTTTTAAAACGTACAGTAGGGAAGAATCGATTTTTTTGGGAATAAATTTCACATACTCGTAGCAGAGGAGTGTATCTCTGTAATAACTTAGATATTTCTAATCAAGGAAATTTATTTTCTACTTCTATTAAAATAATGGAAACAATTACATACATATATACTTTAAATTACCCATGTTTCTGTAAGTATTTTTTAGCTTTTGGTAGAACCTTGAACTTCTTCATGACAGTTTGATATGACAGATTCTTGTTTATAAGTTAACCATAATTATATGGACCCTTTTGTATTTAAACATTTCGTATAATTTACTATTTCTTCCGAAACATAAAAACGTAAGTTATTTTTAAGATTGTTACCTTTAAGTGAAAAAAAACAGCAAAATAAAAGCTAAAACATGTAACCGATTTAAATGTTACCAAATAGATACATTAAAGTAAAACATAATAAAGGTGATATGTTACATATGAATGAAAGAAACCATGAATGACAACCATAAATATTTCTCAGACGGAATGAGTTTGTGTGTATAACTCAGTTTGTCTGATCTTTTGCCCATTTGTTTATATTGAGTCCCCGTTTTTTTTGTATTTGTTTATTTTGTATTATGTTTGGGTCACATACCATCGATGTTAAATAAGAAATATAAAATACTGTGTTTTATTGCTGGCTATGAATTACTAATATCCACAACTTTGCAACAGAATATACTGAATATGAGCAAAATATAAAAATAAACTAAAGCTAAAATAGCTATATCAGCGGCAGTAGAAACAATATTTAAGACTTTTGTCGCAAAAAGAACGCAAAATGCATTAAGCATACTGATGAATCAACATATTTCTTTTGCTTTGTTTTGACTGAATTTTTGTACAAACATTTTATAGAAATGTGTCTGTGTATGTACAAATATATATGTGTGTGAATATGTTAAGTAATATACGAGGGTAGATTGAAAATTATTAGATGTAAAATTATGAGTTTGGAAAACTTTGAAATCTTTTATATCATCCAAAGAATAAATATTTTATTTGTAAATTTAAATTTGAAATTTCTAATTTGTTTAATGTCCCTCGTTGGCCCATTTTTACCTATTTATATTAGATTATATAAAATGTCTTTATCGATTTATAAAAAATATTTTATGCATGAGAGAAACATATTTTTGCATTTATTTTCTAAACTGCCAGACTTTGGATTGGGTTTGTGTACAGATCTTTGCCTCCAGCTCTTCCAGATTTACCTGACATGTATTTTTATTAGGATTACTTTAAAATAAATGTAGAGTCCAGAACAAAACAACAATTTTATCAGCGAAAAAAATATGGTATTTTTTTGGAAAAATATTTTGAAAATATGGATTTTTGTTACAAAAATTGGAATTCAGATTCATATAACTATTTTACAGATTTATATATTTATGATGGTCCTACAGCAACAACCAGCTTATAATCACATTAATCAACTCAAATCAACTGTTAACGGTTTACATGATGCAGATTTATTTCCAAAAAATAGTTTTGGATCCATTCTGAGTCTGATTTTTAACTAAAGCAGCATGAAATTGCTAAAGATGAATCGCGTGGTCATACAGTTAATAATTTACTGACGCAATTAAAAATAAGAACACGTTAAATCAATTATACGGCAAGTATTTGGAAGTATATCCCTCTTTGACAAGAGATTGTGTACTGTTTTCAAATCCGGTGTAGGAAACTTTTTCCGAGATTTAGTCTAAAATTATGTCAAAATTCTTCCAGGTACTTCATAAACAGTCAAGCTAGAATCAAAGTTTCATGCCACTTAATTTTAATGAAATCATAAATAAGTTAACGGTTGGTCTTAATGGGTTCACACAAACATTCAAGTAAGAATTCAAATTTTAGGGCCACCTAACAATCACGAAACCAGAAAAGGAACTACGATCCTACTTTGTAGCTAAAAGTACCTTTCACCAGTAGTTATAAATGTGAACAATAGAAAAATAAGTACAACGAAAGTAAAGCTAACAGACTCCATTGCAAATGATCGCTTTGATCCACTTATCTGCTAATCAGAATCAGATGTTTCACGGATTCCTGACTCCCGTGAATTTAAAACACAGTTTACGATTAGGCTCCATAGATTGTAAAATATAGTAGAATCCATCAACAACCAAAGTGGAATGTCAAAACATGTCTAACACTAACATTATGCTATGGAGCACTTTATGAATAAAAACTTATAACTATAATAAAAACTTAGTTCTTGAATTTGGTGATTTATCGCAACGAGGACAACTCATCTTTAATATTTTTGACTATAACTTTTTTCTTATGTGATTTTAATAACGATAGTTATGATGATATTTATTATTTTAATTCGGCCAAATTTTATTGAGTTTGGTTTGTTAATGTGATGGCAAGAATGTTTCCAACAGATAAATAGACATGGCTAAATCCACTCAGATTTTAATATGATGTAAGATATGTATATAGTTTATGAAGTCTTGGATGTATCCTTTTTAGCGTTACATGAAATAACAAACTTATTATACAATCTATCACTACTTGTGGGTTAATGATCCATAGTCAATGGTTACCCTACCAAAAATTTTCAAAAAACCAAATTTAACAGCAAAAGTGATTATGACTCTTAGGAATTAGAGTTATAAACAATTTTTCAACGTAAGATTCCGAAAAATTAAATTGATGGTATAATAATTAGCCAAATGGGGAAATCAGTGTCAAAGGGTGATCGTAATTAAATTCTTTATTTTAACCCTAAAATTCTCTAAATCATCAAATACTTTTCGTGTAATCCAATACTTATATTGAATTTATTTTTCTTTTCTTTGACTCTAAAACACTTAACATGACTTTGAATAGATGGTGTCATGATAATGGCCATGATTTATGAGAATTTTCTTAACAAAAGCAAACCAACGACAACAAAAACAATAATATTTAAAACAAAATGTAAGAAATAGAAACGACATCTAAATGAAACTTATGTTAACACTTAGAATATTTTTGCATCTTAAAAATAAATTCTAAAATCAGCAAAAAAAAAAAAACACAAAAATAAAAAAATCACTGAAATATATTTAACAATAAAAATAACGGAAAAGAACGGAGAAATTAATTTCAAAAATTTGCATTTGTTTTTACTTTAAACCCTTTCGGTTGTGGAACGCATTATTCAGCGGACTTAATAAATAAACATTAAAATGTTTAATGTTTGATTTCCGGTCTCTTCAAATTCGTTTAAGAGTCTTTAACAATGTGCAGACGTTTAAACAATTAAACAATTCAATTGAATTGAATTTGTTTTTATTGGGATTTTTTGTTGCAGAACATTACCACTTGTGGAGTTATAGTAGCAGGGTAGACGACATGAAAAATTTTATATAACGAACATTATTGATATAAAAGGTTGCCATGTGATTCTTTTGGAAATATTAACTTAATTTTATTCGAATTTAGATTTTTTTAAATGTGTGATATTACATTGAGAGTCACAAAATTTCTTGGAATATTATATAAACAATCACGCATGGCAACCCTCTACAATATGGTTAAATAAAACTTTAAATAATTTGATTTATACAAACATACTGGACAGTTGTTTGAGTAATAGGTCGAAAGTGGGAAGGGGATTATAATTATAGAAAGTAGGAAAAAAAGGGCCCATAATCCCATTTTTTAGTTCATTACAAAAACATAACTGTGATAATCATAATCAAGAGGTATCATGTTTTTGTTGTCCCACAACCACATTACAAACATTAACATTAATATGTGAAGGGTATAACCATGATATGGTTATGACACAACTATAAATTTGTGGTGAATTAAGAAACTAGATTGGGTCCATTAGTTATCCAAGCTCCCATATAAGGCCCCTTTTCTTGAATATAGTAATGCTCTTAAATATAGACCAATTCTATTAAAATTCGGCTCAACTGCCTGTTATTTTAATCAATATCGAACCATGTTAACCCACTTATAAGACCTCTTTCCGGAAAACGGGTTTTGATCTTGTAGATATTTTAAATATAGACCAGTTCTTTCGAAAAACCATAAACAAATACAAAACAATAATTTTGCTAACAGTCTTAAATACGTTACTGATTTGGTGAATATCGGCCCATATTTTCATTTATCTTCAATATAAGGCCCCTTAGTGGAATATAGTAATTAATAAATTTTTAATATTATATTGGACAATGTTTTGCCATAACTTCTATTTAAGACCCCTTTCTGGAGAGGGCTTTAAAGCTTATAACGCTGTAAAATTTGAACAAAGTTTATTGAAATTTTGAACCAGTATTTTTTAACTTTATTTAATATATGTATCTAATTTGACAATTATCGGGCAATATTCGATTATTACCCCTCCGAGTTAGAGTATAAGGCTTACATATGAACCAATATCATTGAAAACATGGACCATAACCATATTCTACTTTAATTGTTATGTGAAGCCCTTTTCAACTCATGCAAATGGTTACATGTAAATCCAATCATCCATTCGAATATATACTTTTCACTCTAGAATTACTATCTTTGTAGAGATATTACGAACTTAATAATTTTACATTTAAAATGAATTTGAAAAAGAACATTCTGAAATCGATTTTATTACACTTTCATTTGATTCTTTTTCTATTATTTTTTTCCTCTTCAAAATTAAAAATCCAATTTCTGCTTAGATTTGCAAAATAAAACCACATGCCCTCAATTTATAAACATTTCATGGAGGAGAATAAATTTTCAAGCAGTTGCATGTTGAAAAACACACACATGAATATAAATAGAAATTATAGGCCAGACAATAATTTATTTGCACAAAAAAGAAAAAGTTTTATATTCTAAAATTCCCTATTAAGTCAATAACCTTAACGAAATGTTTATATATTTTTTTTAATTTTGTTTGATTAATTTAAATTTTTTTAATTCACTACAAAATGAGGATGTGTAATTTTATAAATAAATATTTATATATTTTTCGATCTTGTGGAAAGAAAGTATTTGTGGCAATAAGGAAAACTTTTTTAATTCTTCTAAAAAAAATGTTGAAAATGGTAATATGAATTGAACGTTGAACTTTTAAGAAGAAAATTTTACAATGTATTTCCTGCGATATACTAAACTGATCACTTTGTAGAAAATTTTGGGAATAATGGAGTTAGTAAGAATTATGATCCTATATGCACATATGTATATTAAAACAAAAAAGAATGTACAGTCGGTCACTGGGTTCTGGGGGTTATATCTGAGCCATAAGATATTATTAATCGAAATATGTGAAATTTATGCCCTTTAAACTGATATTTGGAAGGGATTTATATGGGACCAATGAGAAATAATGGACCGATCCTCGCATATTTTTGTACATTGTTTTAAAATGTCATAAGACTTACTTGCACCAAATTTCGCTTTATATTTAAAACTTTATGACCTTAAAATACCATTCCGGAAGGAACATATGTATGGGAGATACCTGAAATATTTAATCGAATATGTTCAACTTCAATATGCTTCGTTCTTAGGCCAAAATAATAATTTTTACCAAATTTCACCGAGATCTCTAAAATTACGACCAGTAGACTGTTTACATCGTTTATATGGACAACCAGCCGGACCGAGAAACTGATGTAAAGATGGACGGACATCATTAAATCGACTGAGAAAGTGATTCTGACTGAGTCGAAAGGTTTACTTCAATATAGGTGTAATAGCATTTTTTTCTGTATGTCACCTACATTGGTGTAGGGTATTAAAATTAATGCTCAATATCACGCAGTGGTTCCAAATCACCTAGGAATCGCAAAAGAAATGTAAATTAAAATCAATAATATGATAAATGGTGGGTGATACGCCAAACTTGGACAACTTGGGTTTGTTGATTTTTGGAAAAATTATGTGGGAAATGAGACAAAATAAATATAAACACTTATTTCAAAGCTTCACGAAACTGCTTATATCAGAAAGATATCGATTAGTGTTTGGAAGATACTTAAGTTGGAATACATCTTTTACTTATTTTTAACCAAAATTGTTTGACTCAGCGGCCACCGCAAGTGGTGAAGAGAGTACATCAACTTTATCATTCTGTGTTACACTGAGAAGGAATCATCTCAGACTCGATAATGTGTATATATTCTTGCACCTAATCAAAATCTGCGTCGATTTAGCTATGTCCATCTGCCTGTCCATCCAGTCCGTCGGTCTATCTGTCTGTCCGCTTTCTGTCCGTCTGTCTTTCTATTTGTCTCTTTGTCCGTCCATCTGTTATTGGGACACTCACATCTACAATAATTGACAGAACTCAATTTATTTTTTTTCTAAGTATTTGTAATAGTCCTGAGAAGTTTCTTTTTTAGACCAGCAAAATCGGTTGAGTATATTAAGGAAGTGGTACAAGAACAATAATGTGGTATTTATACCAAAAGGGCAAATCCTCTAAACTGCCCGAAGCTAAATCTGGTGGAGAGATGTTGAGCTCTTGTTAAAAGAGATTTGAAGAGTACGAAAAAGGAGTCCAATGGTGTAGTAGATTTTAAGTTGAGTCGTACTATTTGTTCGAACAAAGTGACACTATATAAACGTTAACGGAAGGGTTTCCGCAAACATTTCAAAATTTCATCGCTAGTGATTAAACCTATGAAAATATTTGTTTTTTAAATTTTCATAATTTTAAATAAATAAAATTAAGTTAGTTTAGTGGTTTTGTTTTTCTTAACATATTAATATGTTATGAACTATTCCATCTCACTCCTTAGGAGTTTCCGAACTTTTGCATTTTTTTCTGTAAAATTCCAAAACACCTTAAACTTCTTTGCTGGAATAGATTAAAAACAAACAGCGCAATAATACTTATATCGATTGTGGTGAGGGGTATTAAAGGTTCGTCACAGCCGAATATAAAATTCTTATTTGTTTATGCATTGATTTTATTACTTTGTTATTGTTAGGCGATAGTGGACAACGTATTATATACATATGTTTTAAATGCGATCGATCATTAAAATGAAATAATAAAATATCTGATCATTTTAGAGATTTTAAAAAAAAAATATTTAATGGCCATGGGAACATATTTTTTCTTATGACGAAATTAAAAAAGTCTCAATCAAAGTAACAATTATTAGAACACTCGAAATATTTTATCTGATCAATTTTAAACTATATGAAAATATATATGTATGTAAATACTTATAGTCTGATAAATGTTATTGAATGTTTTTCTGAATGGAACATATGAAAATTTTCGTTTTTTTTTAGATGTTTGCATGAATGGATATATATTCTATTAAAAAGTACATATGTATAAACAAACATATACATATATAACAATGAAGTATGTGTGTTTGAATTTATTTTTCTGTAAGTGTCAAAGTTTCACAAAATGTGAATTAATTGTTGTTAGAAACTTCAAACAGCGCACATTTATATTATAATTTTTCAACGAAACACAGATTTTTGTTTTGTATTTTTAAAGTAATTTTTCATGTAGTCATTTTCAATTTGTTAACACGGTCGTTAAATATTTTCATTTTATTAATTGCCTTAAGTCAATTGCAGGGATGCCAACATTTTCTACATTATTTTTAATGTATTCACTTTCAAATATTAGTTCCATAGGGAGTTCATTAGGTAGATACTTCCTATTAACTGATTTTTGACCAAGTTTTTGACAAAATATTTCTAATTTGATAAGAAAAATGTATTTTAGTTAATTTTCTTTTTTTCTTGGCATCTCTAAATTATTCACCTACAAAAAGAAATAAGCAACCTTATTTAACACCATTCTATTCTTATGCCCTCCACTACCACAAGTGGTAAAGAGGTTATATTAACGTTATCATTCCGTGTGTAACGCTGCAAAGAAATCATCTCCAGACCCCTTATGTAAATATATACTTGCCTCAAATCAAAATCTGAGTCGATTTAGCTATATCCGCTCACATTCGCAATAATTGAAAGTCCTCAATGAAATTCGGCCTGAGTATCTTCTATAGTTTTGAGAAGTTTCGTTTTTTTAAGTTTAGATCGATCAGATCGATTCTAATCGATTCTCTAAGTTCAAGCAAAAAATTTTCGTAAAATTGTCAATTATAAATCGAAAACTTAGAATGAAAGATAATATAATATTCATAATATTAACCTATATGTACTTCATTGCCGTGTGGAATTATCGAAATCGTTTCAATACAGAAAAAGTTATAGCCAAAAATATAACTAATATAACGACTTATTAAAAATTCCGTGCTATATTATGTGTGAGTATGTATGTACGAAACATAACGTACTTATTTCACATACATTTATGGTGAAGGGTATTGAAGATTCGGCATAGCCGTATATAACATTCTTTCGTGTTTTCTTATAAATTTTTAAAACAGAACAAATGAACATATTTTTTGCCATATCAGACTGTCAAATATTTCTGAACAAAAAGTAAAAAAAAAAACGTGTATGTAAGTTTCATTTTATTTTACATTACATGTTCACATTTTCGTTAGTGTTTGTATGTCCCAAATATGTCAAATTTTTAAATACTATTGATTTACTGTTATTTTTTTTTTACAAAAACAATCTTACTTTTAGCTGATGTTGAAGGTTTTGCTAATTTTTCATACTGTATATTTTGATACCCCACTACCACCACCACAAGTAGGGAATGAAGATATTGTCAGTTTGTCATTCAGTAATACCAAGAAATAATTAATTAAGACCCCATAAAATATATTCTTGGATTATGTCAAATTCCGTGTCTTATTTTATGTGCTAATACAATAAAATATCAACTATTCTCCTCTTGGCCAATTTTAAGTAGAACCAGTGTAGTTTTTATACTTTCAACCACCACAAATGATGATGAGGATGTATTAAATTTATTGTTTCGCTTGAAATGTTGAAAACATTTTGCCTAAGATCCCATAAAGTATAAATATTTTTGTACTTAATCAACTTTAGTCTCTGTCTCAAATACATGCTATTAATTTGGATAAAATCGGCCCATGTTTTGCTTTATGTCCCCTACATAACACCCTTCATGTAAAATGGTCTTAAGCTCAGAAAACTTTTTAATAAGTACCAATTCTTTTGAAATTCGGTACAATTATTTTTCTGACTGCGTTTAGTCTACATTACTATGTCAACGAATATCAGTCCATATTTTGCTATAGTTCCCATTTAAGGTCCTTCCGGGAAAATTGAACATAATTGGAGATATATACCAATTATGTTGAAATTCGGCACAAACATTTTTATATATGACATATATTATTAATTTGACTAACATGGGTCAATGTTTTGCTAAAACTCCTATATAAGGCCCCATTCCGAAAAGCGATTTTGAGCATAAAAAGTCTTTAATACAACTCTCTTCGAATAGGGTTTTATGCTTAATAGTTTCTTAAATAGGGCCAAATTCCATTGTCTGTAACTCACGTAGAAAAAAATGGTGTTACACTCACCTTTAAGTATACCGTTCGACTCAGAATAATTTTCTAAGATGGTTTAAAAATGTCCATCCGTCCGTCTGTCTGTCCAGCTGGCTGCCCATACACACGTTGCGAACAGTCTACAGGTCGTAATTTTTAAATATCTCATTTAAATTTGAAATATGTTATTATTTTGGCCCAGGGACGAAGACTATGGAAATTGGCGATATTCGGTTCAATATTTCGGGTACCTCCAATAAAAATGTCCTCACGGAATCAGGTTTTAAGCTTATAAAACTCTTAAATAAAAAGCAATTTAAACGAAAATTTTAAGACGATCTGCCACAGATCCCATACAAGCTCTGTTAGAATTATCACTTTGAAGCGCATAAATCTTACATATACTTTGACATTGCAATAATGATAAAATTAACATAAATAAAAGCAAAAATATATGTGAAAAATTATACAAGCGATGATCCATAATTTTTATAGGTCCCATATAACCACTCAAAAATATTCATTTTTAAACACCAAAATATATTTTAGATTTAAGAATGAATCAAAAAATTACACGAGGGTCGTTTATTTATTTTTCATAACTAATACATATAACCAACATTGTGGTGTAGGGTATTACATAGTCGGACTTGACAGAATATAATATTTTACTTGTTTTATTAATGCAAATGATTGTGTCATAGGATTTGATATTTTTCAATGTCATAATGCTAAATAATTTGATGATAATAATTCATAGTTAAGTATTGTTATAATATGTTCAAACAAACCAACTCAATAAGTATGTATAACCACAAAACATGGTTGTCCCACCACAAAATATTATTGTTCCACCTCAAATTGTTGTTGACCGTAATATGGTTTTGATACAACAGAATTTAAGTATACTGTATCGGTTCAATTCGACTTATACCGAAACATCACGCCTGATATTTAACTTTAATCGCATAATATTTTAATCGCAAAGTTAATTTGTAATTTCTGAACTGCTTGTTCTAGTTTCAAATTTATCGTTATTAAGAAAATTATGTCCACTTTAAAAAATATATTATATTACAAAACCAAAATTGACTGAAAATGGTTCTTAATAATGTCGAATGGGTTTTTATAATTTCTAACTTTTGCTTAAGTGGAACCTGAGCTGATTTAGATTTGTATGTCTATTGTTAACATGCTCACATTCTCGAGAGCAATGAAATTTGGCCTGGGTATTTAACATTGTCCTGAAAAGAATCCTACTTAAAACCGAAAAAATTATGTGTATAAATATTTTATACCCATATCTGCGACAATTTTTAAAAACTGAACATGGAAATATGTAATGCACTATAAACGTTTCTGATACGATATCTTCCTTACAAACGCAATACTTAATATGCCATATCTCTGTAACTAATAAAGTTTATTAACTAATATTTCTATTTTTAATTTGTCATATACATACATACATTTTTTGATTTTAAATATAATGAATCAGGATCGGTTTAAATATTTTTGTGATCGGAGTTGTTCAGATTTAGTGCACTGTGGAACGACTACTGTATATACCTTTTCATTTTGCTCACGAAGTTATTATTTTGAGCGTATACTTAACATATTTTTTTAATATTACTAATACGCATTTTTATCATCATTAACAAAATTCGAAAATTCAGTACCGATTATACAAGGAGTGATATCGAAAAATTCTTAACACGCGTTTTTCATTAAAACTTTTTACAAGTATTTATTGACAATTTTGTTATCAAACAAATGAATATATAGTAAATCTGAGTAAAATGGGAGACTAGAAAAAGGTTGCATTAAAATAAAAATAAAATAAAAATAAAATAAAATTCAAAATGATCCTACAAAAGTTGATAATGCATTCAAAAATCTGCCTTCAGACTGTTTCCAATGTTAATTAACAGTATTGGGAGAACTTGTCAGTTGATAGAAAACCTGGTTCAGTTAGAAGGAAGCCAAAAAATAGAAATCGTCTTTAAAAAGTACCCAACAAATCCGGTGAGAAAGCAGCCCGGTTAACTCAGTTTTTCGACTATCTGGTGAGAAAAGTAAGAGCTAATGCAGCTTCAAAAATATACAATACCCAAAAAAACTTCCTGACAGGAATGCTGTTAAAAATTTAGAGGCCAAAAACAACGTACGAAAATTGAAGTCATTAAATATTCTTGATTTACAATTGATGATGAAACGTATGTGCTGGCAGATTTTTCGCAACCTTCTAGTCTAAAATTTAATATTACTGATGCTTGTAGAATGTTGAAGAAAAGTTTAGGAACCAAAATTCGTCAAAATTTTCCAAAAATTCTTGGTATGGCAAGCAACATACAGTTGCGGCAAAATAAGCCAATTATTTGTTGCAACAGGCTCTATAAATGCAGAAAATTACATCAAGAATTGTTTACAAAAATCAATGTATCCAAATAGTTTTAGCCTTACTTGGCATCCTGTCACTGTGATAAACCAGCCTTTGAGTGATTCAAAAACAATGATGTGAAAGAGTGGTAAATCCTCCAAACTACCCGGAGCTAAGACCAGTGGAGAGATATTGAGCTGTTGTTTAACGAAGAGCTTTTATTTGAAGAGCTCAAAAAAGTGTCCTATGAAAGATACGGAAAACAATATGAAAACGTTATTAAAAGGGTTTCTGAAAAATTTTGAAAATTTCATCACTTGTGATTTAAACTATAAAAATAACTTTTTTGTGGGAATTGTTATAATTTCAATGAAATAATACAATTAAAACTGTTTAGCAGTTTCGTTTTTATTGACCTTAAATAGCATCATCGCCAAGGTAAAAAGGACTTAGTTAGTGCTATGGTTGCTCTAAATATTAATGACAGTGTACGGCAGTGATTTGCGCAGCATGATATTCTTTTTAGGGGGATAAGAGAAGTAAATTTAAATAACAAAGTTATAATTTTTAAAAATATAAGTGTTCAAAATAAAATAATCTAATAAAATCTAATTGAAAAGGTATTTGATATTAGTAATAAATTCCACAGTTATCGGGTTTGACTTCAATTAACCTCATCTTTCAATTTGCAACATAGATTTAGAGTCATTCATTCGTAAAACTCAATGTGAATTCTCATAAAAATGTTCATTTAATTCACATTTATAAATCAAGTTTTCTCAGTTTAGTTAATTAAATTTTAATTTTCACTTTTTTTATTTTTTATCTTCAATCATTAAATTAACATTAATTTCTTATTAGCAACGGTGGCGCCCTCATGGGTTAAGGCCAGATAAAATATCTCTATAAATGATCTCATGATCAATAAAAATATAACATTAAAATAAATATCCATTGTTGTTTCGCTTAATGTCAATGACAGAGAACTATAGAACAAATTCTGTGAAAACAATTAGATTTTGTCAATAAAATGAACAGAGTTGAAAGCTACAAAAATTATAAATCTACTTTTAAACGAGAAAGAAAGCTCTATGCGACTGTGCCGAATTTTCAATACCCTCCACATATTGTCCCAAAAAAATATTTGTCATCTTAAAAAACGATTACGGTTCTCAATAAAGAGTACAGTGAAATGTGGCAACATTTTCTTCTTTACCTATAGATAATGATACCGTTACATACATTTTAATGACCGATTTAAAAAAAATATGTTAAAGAAAGAAAATTTCTATTTTGGATAACAAATGCATTAAATTTGTTATATATAATGAAAACATCAAAATAAATGTCTGAATTTCCTTAGAATTTGTCCATATTTAAGAATATTTTAAGATTAAAACATTATTTCGGGAAGTGGTATTATAAAGTAGTAGTAACCAAATATGGACCTATAATTGACAATTTAGATCTATATATTAAAAACAGTTAAGAAAATAGTTGTACAGAATTTCAATGAAATTAGAGCAAATTTCAGAGTTTAAGCTAAAAACCCTTTTCTGTGAAAGAGCCTTAAATGGGAGCTATAGCAAAATATAGTCCGATATTCGACAAATAAGTAATATATATTTAAGAATTTTGGAAAAATAATCGTAATAATTTGAAATAAAATTGGTTCACATTCATATAAATGTTTTATTAGTTCAAAAGCTTTCTCTGGGAAAGAGCGTTAAAAGGGAGGAAAAGCAAAAATTGCACCGAATCTGATCAAATTAATAACATATATATATAACATAACTGTGTCAATTTCAATGAAATTGATCTTCATTTACAAGTTTTGAAGTTCAAAATTGTTTTCCGTCAACGGTCCTTATACGGGAGTTATATCATAATATGGAACGAGATTGCTCAAATTTATAATGTATATTAGAGACCTCTAGAACAATAATAACTTCTTAGTGTTTATTATAATAACAAATTATATGGTATATTTCAGAGAATTATTTTTAAAATTGCCACCTATCTATTTGGGGTGTATCAAAATTTTGCATATTTTAGCCTAAAACACTTTTTGCCAATTATTCGATTTTGAAAATTATAACTGTGTGTTATATTATGTGTATGTAAAAAAAAATTAAATTCCTTTTCTGATTTTAAGGTTTCCTCAGATATTGGATATAGCTTCTTAGGACAATAACAAACAATATGAGCACATTTATTAAATTCAGCTAATTTTTTAGGCATGACAATGTTTCCAACAGACAGGCAGACAGATGGATTCAGATTTTGATTTTATATAAGAATATATATACTTTATGCCGTCTTGATAATTTTTTCTTTGCGTTACACACGAAATGACAAAGTTAATATACCGCAATCGCAACCTGTGGTGGTGAAGGGTAAGAAGATATAAAATTTTGACACAATAAATGACCAATCAGGCGTGACATGGGGAAAGAGAAAAGGTTGGGTCTTTTCTTCTATTTGTTTTCAATAAAATTAAATATAATTTCCCAAACTGAAAGAAAGAAAAAACAGAAATTTTTCCATTTGAATAAATTTATTGTTGAAAACAAACAAAATACATAAATCGTATATGGGTGGCCTCTGTAGCAAATGGAAAATAAATTAAAAATTTTTTGTTTTCAATTTATTTTTTTTAACAAAAATTATTGTGAACATTAAATTACTTTTAAAACTATTAAAATATATAAAAAATCAAAAATCTTCTAAATGCCACCTGCAGATTTATATTGATGTCATACAAATGATTTTTTTTTTTGCTTTTTGAATGTAACGTTTTTTTCTGTATTATTTTATCTATTAATTTTATAGATATGAATGTCTGTCGGTACGAAACATGTGATGTGGCATAAATTTATGAATTCTATTATATATTTCGCAACATTTTTATATTTATCTGTGCAACGAAATACAAAAATATTGTTTTTAATAAAATTAAATTGTTTTTCGCTTTTTTTCTATTTGTAGGCTTTAATTTGGTGTCAAGGATGGCCTCTAGTAACACCTATTGGCGAAGTTATACTTCATTTGGGGGGCCTTGATGACGATCAAGTTAAATCTGCAGAAATATATTTATGCGTTAAAACAGGTAAGAATTTTTTATGAATTATTAAATGCAACAATAAATTAGTGTTAAACAAATTTTGGCACAGTGGATTGAGAAACAAAAATTCTTGCGAAAAATATCTAAATGGATGACCTTGAAAAAGCCATTACCAGTTAAAAGAACACATTGGAATTTTTAAAATTCTTTTTTATTTCAAAATTTAAAAGTTTGGAATTTTATAACATTTAGTTTCATTAAAAAGTGTCAAATTCGAAAGGGTTTCTTTTTAGACCTAAAATAAACAATTGTGATGAAAAATATAAACCTGGTATTTGTTTTAAATAAAAGAAAAAATTAGTTTAAATTTTATAGTTTATTTTTGAACCGAATAAAGAAAACGTTTTCAGTATTTTTTTTAATAAATAAAAATACGAAAAAATCGGTTTAATACTTTCGGTTATATAGAAATATTTGAAACAAATTTATAAGTCATATGTTTCAAACATCTCGGCTGGGAATACTATTCTGAAAATTGTTTGAATTGAAAGTTTGAATAACTTCGTCCATGAATCTTATGTATTCACACTTTTAGAGTTGTAAATCCAATCAGCCCATTAAATATTATTGATTTGTGTAAACAACTGTGGCTTGTTGTGAAAGATAAAATTAAATTTGTCATATTTTATGTATCAGCAGTGGTTCCCAAGCGTTCTATCGACTCGTATTAATGCATGTATTTAAGTTAGAAAGGTAGATTTTTTATGGAAATACATTTATTATAATTACAAAATTAGTTGATATCTTTTTGAGGAAAAGAATGAAAATACCGTAATCTGAAAAAGTGTATTCCAAACAATTAAGAATGATATATTCGGCTATGCCGAATCTTCAGTACCCTACACCACAATCTTCAGTATCCTCCACCACAAATATATATATAAAGTAAATACGTTATATTTCGTACTCACTCTCACACTCACATACATACTCTACATCGAATACACATAATATTAGTTATATTTTTAAAATGATAATAAAACACAAAAAAAACTCAGTGTTATGGAAAAATTTTATTCTGATCTTTCGATTTATTGTTGTCAATTTTACGAAAGTTCTTCGCTTGACATTAAATGTTGTCTCACATATGTATCTTTATTTTTATACCCTCCACCACCACAAGATTGTCATTCCGTGTGTAACGCCAAGAAGGAATCATCTCAGACCCAACATTATATTATTGCATTCAATCAAAAACTGAATCGATTTAGTTATGTCCATCTGTCCGTCTGTCTGTCTGTCTGTCTGTCTGTCTGTCTGTCGGTTGGAAACATTCTCACGCCTAGAATAATTGTGCAAATTCAATGAAAATTGGCCACATCGTTTGTTAATATCCTAAGCAGTTTGCTATTTATTATTTATGTTATATCGGTTTATAAGCAATGAAGTTACAGATCGATATCTGAAACAACCTAAAAATTCCGAAAAAGAACTCTTTTAATTTCTTTAAAAAATGTAATTGGACTTAAACAAATCTACTTAGCATACAATTTTATGTGCTCCATCATCGAGCAAAAGACTGTCTGATTAACAGAAAAAAAGTTATAGGCAATAATATGCAAAATTTTGATACACCCCAAATTCTGTGTGTCATATGGGCCGCATTTTTTAAGATAATTTACTGAAATTTGTCATATATACTTATTTTGATACAATAACAAATCCAAAGAAGCCATATTGTTCTGGGATCATTAATCAACCCAGCTCCCATACAAGGCCCCTTTCCGGAATATGATTCATTGCTTATAAAACTGTTAAATTTGAACCAATTATTTTGAAATTTGGCACAATTAATTTTCTAACAATTTTAAATATACGTTATAAATTTTATTATGGGTCCATAATTTGATATAGCTCCCATATAACGCCCTTCACGGAAAACGGGTTTGAGGGTATTGAAGATTCGGCATAGCCGAATATAGCATTCTTACTTTTTTATATATAAAATTTTAATAATTGAGATGTTTTTGTTTAGGAACCTATGACCAATCGTAGTATGGTCCAGAAGTTCCAGTGACAACATTCACACTTTAGTTCCATTTAAAATTTTACATAAATTTAAAGTATAAGTATAAAGTATATCTGGAAAAAATAACTATTATCTCTACGCTATAAATGTCATCTAACTAAGAACAACGAGTCAAAGAAATCAAGTTTCATATTGCAAACCCTTCCAAAAGAAGATGGAACGGAATAACTTCGATTGTAGTGTTATGAATTTGTACAAATGATTTTTTTATCCTCAGAAAAATAATGTAACTTCTAGCCTTAAAGCCTACTAACCAACTTAGAATCATTTCCTGAGTCAATTTAAAGATGTCTGCCCGTCCGTTCGTCTACTGCCTGTTTATGTACCATTTTGTATATTCGGTTAATTGTTTTTTGAAGACCTCATGAAAATATCCGGAATTCGATTTTGTTTCATTTAAAATTCACCAAAATCTCATTTCAGTATTTAAAACAGAAATGTAAACTTTACATGTATTTAACAGAATATATTCCAAAACTTTTATTTCGTTACAAAAACCTTTAAGTTTAAATATTTATTTTTTTATATTATGTTTTTCGCAATTTGTTTCCTTTCAACACCACTGTAAAAGCCATGAAAAGCCAATTATCTTAATTGAATTTTAACTTTATTTTTGTTTCAGCTGAAGCGAATAAAGAACCTCAACTGTATGCTGTTTGGCGTACGCCAACAGATCACCCTTTAATCGATACATTAGCAACATCAAGAAAAGCTGCAGTAAAAACTCAAGAATTAGGGTCAACTTTAAAAAGTTGCCAACTTGATTACCAAGATCACACATTGTACCTGAGCACATTAGCACTCGAAATGTTAAGTGACGATTTGCCACAACTCTTACAAAACCTATTGATAGGCGTGGAGAATAGTCTTGAGCGTTTATCGCTCAATCAACTGCCACAAATACCGTACAATGGTGGTGATAATATAACATCATCGTCATCATCTGCCACCACAACTACATTAGTCCCGCCATCATCATCGACATTATCGTCATCATTAGCAAAAAATGAGAAAAATCATTATGGCTCACTTAACGGTAGACTCCAATTGCCAAATTCACCTAAATGTGCTTTAAGACGCAGTGAATTAATTACCAAAAATAAATTACACAACAACAAATACATGCTGAGACGTTTGACCAATCGTCAGGATAGTATGAATTCAACGTCTTCGGGTAATAGCAGTGCCAGTGGTTTAAGTTCTGCATCAAGTGATAGCGATTCTTATGCCAAAAGTCATCATTTACTAAACACCAACAATAACAGAAACATTAATGTTAACAATAATAATAACAACAACAGCAGCAGCAACATTAATAACAACAGCAATACTATTAGCAATAATAATCATAAAATAATTGCAACAACAATAACACAACCTGTAGCAGCAACTGTGAATGCAACTACAACAATAACACAAAATGAAACCAAAACCAATGAACTGAATTCACCTGCGTTACCAAGATTTTGTTTAGGAAACTCATTTCCTCACATCGATAGTGACGAAGAGAATCCCGAAGATAAACGTAATTCATTGACCGATGGTAAGTGATATTTCTCTTCCTCCAGTGGTATACAAATTTAGACATTATTAAGATAATTCTAAAAATATAATGGAAATGGTACAGAGAGTAGTTATTTTAAATTATAGATCTCAATTATATCATAATTTTTAAACTAATATCATAACAGGAGGCCATATAATATTGGATCTATCATTGTCAAATTTCAATAGACCAAAATAATTTTAAGCCTTTTAAAATTAATATGTTTCAAACACTTAGCAAAATAATCAGCGAAACAAGCGTGCAGGAAGTGCATCACATTCTACTTATATATTTTTTTTTTTTAATTTGTTCTGTGCTACGGACACATAACCTCAATTGGGAAACTAATTTGAGTCGATCGGTATAGTTAAAAATGAAATATACACGACTTTTCATCATTCTGGAAAGTTAATTTTAATTGAATAATTATACACAGAAAAAAATATGGTTATGGTTAACATAATCTAGATGCAACTTATTATGGTTACTCCACCATAATGTTTTAAAATGAACCAACACAATATCCCATCACAAAACATGGTAGTACCACAACCATATTATGGTTTTAAATTCTTATACACAAATGTTGCTGACCATGTTATGGTTAGGAGGCAACAAATTATGGTTGTGGTACAACAAGTCATGGTTATCCCTCCAAATAAGCTTGCTCAACCATGCTTTGTTCTTTTGCTTTATTTCATGATTGCAAAATCACATAAATATTGAACTTTTATTTTGTTTTAATGCGTATATGAACTCCACGTCATTAGAACGGCTCAAGTTATATGTTAAAAAGACATACAACCAGTTTTAGATATTATTGAATAGATAATTGAAGTGTATTTCACTATGGCAGATCCGTATAGATCAAAACAAATAGTAAGTGAAAGAAATCAGGGATTTGAGTTAAGCCAAAAATTCCCATCCACTGTTTTCCAAAGACTTTTGAACTGGCGATTTTAACTTAAATGAATTAATTGTATTTGTTACAGGTCAGAAAGAACATTTGATCCGATTTAGGTAGATCATAATAAAAAATATCCTTCTGATCCCCTTAAATACAGAGAATCGCCTTGACGTCATCGATCTTTGGCTTAGACAAGGGCATTACATACGATTTTTTAATTGGGGTTGTTGTAATATATCCACATTCAAAATTGCTTTTCAATGTTTCTAGTCTAAAGTTCAAATGACATCCAATTTTATTGCTTTTAAATATACCTCAATGATTTCGGACGTAGAAAAGTGTAACATTTCCTCGATTAATGCTTCCCCATTTCCAAACTTGTTCGGTTAAATAATTCGCTCCTTGTTTCTGGGTTGAAATCTTCACTTTTTAATCTTATAAAATTGCACGTTTTTTATAATCAAAAAATACGAAAATGTAAGAAAATAATTGTCCGTGAAGTCCGACTATATGAAAACCTAGTCCAAGAATCCGAAAAATTTTCATATATAAAACCTTCGAAGGATTTTTTTAAATGGGAAAATTAAAAAAACTCTTTTGAAAAAAATTGAAATTAGAAAATTAAAATATAAATAACTCGAAAACTATGAATATATGCATATTATATCTTGGCGTGGTCTCGTCAAGGGCCATAAGAATGTTGAAAAAATTATGAAATTGAGAAACAAATAATTTGCACCTTATTAATTGAAGGAATATTGGAGGTACACCACATTTTACTTCCTTAACCCATGATGCAATAGAAGTTCAAGCTTCAAAACTTAAAACTCCTCAGTTTGTTATCATTGTGATAAATTTCATGTAATTCCACCTACCCGATCAATAGTTTCAGCTTTATCAAAAAAAAAAAAATTGATCCACTGTGGACTTAATGTAATTGCCTATTAAGCAAAATCGAGAAAATGTTTATCAAAGTTTTTTTTAGTTTACAAAAATGCTTGAGTTTTAGAGTATCACTCATTTGCTGCAAGGCAGTCATAACTCAAGAAATAAATTTTTCAGTAGACGTATTTTTAAATTTCTTGGATT
This sequence comes from Cochliomyia hominivorax, assembly GCA_004302925.2. Taxonomy (NCBI): domain Eukaryota; kingdom Metazoa; phylum Arthropoda; class Insecta; order Diptera; family Calliphoridae; genus Cochliomyia; species Cochliomyia hominivorax. The sequence continues at coordinate 51,227,130 of PYHX02000413.1, forward strand.
TTATGAATTAAAACTTAATATTTGGTTAATTTTTCTGAAGCATATAAAAATGTACAATGTAAATTAGGTAACTTTCTATGAGCAACCGGAATAACGCTTTATTTCTGCCAATGGATAATAAATTATATAATTGGCTCACTATATTTTAGTTGAAATCCTGCCTGATATATAAAAGGTTCGCTCACAAAAATTTGCTATATAATAATTTTAATATATCTTACTTACTATGCACTACTGATATTAAGTCAAAACTTGAAAATTTTGAGTTATGACAACCTTGCAGCAAATGAGCGATATGATATGATACATACTTTTTAACACGAAAAATTGACTCAAAATAGTCAAGTATTTTAAAAAGTTTTCATCGAAATGACATTTTTGATATTGTGGAACCCAAAGCTGCGAGTCTGTTTAGGCTCCGTGCTGAGGAAAATTTTGGGCTTTCAGACACATAAGAAATCTGCATTGAAAATAAATATTGTGAGAATCTTGGAAATTTGACATACTATACTTATATATTGTTCAGATATCTCTCAAATATTGGGAAAACTCTCTCTTTGTAAAGTGAAAATCACATATTCAGGAATAAATATTTAACTACTAAATCGCATGTTTGCAACTTTTATTTAAAAGTTTCTATGAATTTATGTGACAACCATAAATTTATCATTTTGAAAGTATTTTCAAATTGGATTTGCAACGCTTCCCTAATAATATTATTAAACAAGTAAGAATGTATTGTCGGTCAAGTCCGACTATGTAATAGCCTACACCACATTGTTGGTTAAAAATGGTTGTTATGAAAAATTAACGAACTACCTTCGTATAATTTAATTTTCATATTTATTCTTAAGTTTAAAATACATTATTGTGACACTAAAATTTATTTTAAATTTATGGATTTTAAAATGAATTTTTCTGGGGGGGTTTGTATGGGGGGGCTACAAGAAATGAACCGACTTTCGTATAATATCGCACATCGATTTTTGATTACATTTATCTTAATTTGACCAATTATTATTACAACAACGTATATGTGAGATTATTTCACTTAAAAGTGATATTTGGAAGAGAGCTTTTATGGGACCTCTGACATTCGCATATTTTGATACATCGTTTTAGAATATTATGAGATTTAATTGTACCAAATTTCGTTAATTTTTTTTTTTATTTAGGATTTTTATGATCTTAAACCCCCATTCCGGGAGGAACATTTGTATAGGAGGTACCCGAAATATTGCAAAATAGTAATATGTACCAAATTTCATCGAGATACATCAAAATTTAAGACCAGTAGCCTATTCACAATGTTTATATGGACGCCAGACAGGCAGGCAAATGGACGGACTTCGTTAAACCGACTTAGAAAGTGATTTTGAGTCGAACGGTATACCTAATGGCACACACCATTTTTTTCTGCATGTTATAAACATCATCACAAACGCATAATACCCCAACCACATTTGGTAGTGTAGGGTATAAAAATAGTGAAAAGAACACGCAAAATAAAATGAAATAAAATAAAATTACATTAAAAAGAAATTCATAAATTTAAATCCTTTTGTACTTTATTGTATGTTATCAACAAGTTAGTTAACCAAACTATTTGTCTTAATATTAGATTTTAAGAAAAAGAGTAAAAAATTAAAGTGTAGAAATGTTATTTAAAGCAAAATATTGCAGACAATTTAATAACGACAGTTAAAACAGCAGGCGGTATATTGGATTCGATGAGATTATGTTTAATGTATTAAATATAAAAGGAATACTTTTACGACATGCGCATATTTTTCGCGGACTATTTGAAAACGGCATATAAGAGAACGGCTAGTGGCAATTTAATTAGAACCCTACATGATAAGTATATTAAATTGTATTCATATATTTTCATATTTCCTATAGTCTATAGGCAATATTCCCCTATAGACTTTTTGGAAAATTCGTTTATTCTCAAATCGATTTTTGTGATCCAACTGTAAATGAATTGATCTTAAAAAAATTTTTAAAGTTAAAAATTCATAATTTTCTTCTGGATATTTTAATGCGTATACGGATTCAATAATTAATTGTCAAAATATTGTAATTTTTTCCATCACATTTTTTTAAATATTCTTATAATAAAAAATCTGGCTAAAAGATTTTAGAAATCTTTACTTTCGAATTTCATATAAATTTTAGTAAAAAAAATGGAATATACCATATGCAGGAGATTATATGAAAAAATCACCCCAAAAGCAAATTTCCTTAAATTCCAGTTTAATGTTTTAAACAACAAGTTTGATTCGTTTTGGATTTAAAACAAAATATGTTTACCGAGTATTTTAACTTCCATACAATATGACAATTGTATCGCACCATATTTTCACTCTTGATTTTTATAATATTTATAGAAACATTTACCTAAAAACGTAAAAATTTAAGTATAAATTGAAAAAAGGGTAGATAATTGCTGTCTCGAAAATCTGTATGTTCTTCTAGTTCTTAAATGCAAATGCAAAGAAAATATGTTCGTCGCAATAATACTTTTTTCGTGGCAAACATATATTGATGCCACTAACATGTCAAGTAATTAATTAAATTTATTTTGATAATTGCATTGTTTCAAAAACTGTTCGCAACCATATTATTGTTGGCCGACAATCATATTTTGTTGTAACATCACCATATTTTGTTTTCCGACAATCATATACAATTGTACGACAATTATTATGGGTAACAAAGTAGTGTGACTGCGATCACTACTATAATATGGCTGTGGAACAATCATTTTTTGTGGCAATATAATCATGTTGTGTAGCTGATTATACGCTTTCACAAACATAATATAGTTGTCTGACAATCATATTTTGCTGATACGTAACCATATTTTGCTGTCCGACAATCATTTGTAATTGTCATACACTATACTATATTATGGTTAACAAAATGGATGTGTCAGCGTTCACTTAATATGTGTAATATGGCTATCGGACAACCATATTTAGTGATAATATAACCATGTTGTATTAGTTTAATTAAAAATATTATGTTGGAGTGACAATCAAATTAATTAACAATAATATGTTGACACTTGCTTATTATTACCATGGTTGTGGTTTTCTCTGTGCGTATTAGAAACTATTAAATATATTTCAGAATGATTTTGTTATTATTCAGAATTGAATTATGAAGGTACCATGAAATGACTTTCAATGTAATTAAAAAGTACCAGTCAAATTTTGCAATTTATAGAAAACTATATTATTATTGGGTGTCGTACTAATGGTAACACTCATAGCATAATCTGTCACCAAGTTATTTCTTTTATATAATTATTAGGGGCAGTGGACAATAAGTCCATCATTGAGAATTATAAAATAATTGGCAAAAGCATAAACGGGTAACGTCAAATGGTTTTATTATACATTCAAATGGTTTTATTACATTCAGCAGGAAGTTGCAAACATACCAACATACGTTTTGTCATCCAGTATGAAGCAAGAATATTTTTTAGAAAACTTGACTTCAATATTCGTGCTCTGCTTTGGCCTATAAATTTCTATAAATGTTGCTGTCGGGAACTTTTGAATCTTATATGTTTTTAAACCTGAATTATATTTAACTTTTTTACCAGAAAGCTTTCCTACCGGATATCTTGGGAGCTCTTTTGAAAATGCTTTAGAAACATCATGTGGTCCACTTCATCAACTTGAAAAAGTGTTTATTTCTAGGGGGAATTATCCAAATCACTTGTTACAGTGTACTTTATCAAAATATGTTAAAAAACTATTTCTAATAAAGATACATTTTTTTCTTAAATTGGCATTAAGTAGATATAACAGTATAGAAGATCTGTATCACAGAAGATAGTTGCCCACACTATTTGGAGCAATATCTGAGGACAGTAAAAATTAAGCTTTTGAATGGAATCAAAAACGTGCTCTTGCTAATGTGTTCATCTACTATAAAATAGAGGGTTTCAATATGTAGTGTATTTACCAAACATTGATACTTAACAATCGACCCACTTATACTCACCCAAATTTATTTAACCAAAATATCGTAAACAGTTAATGTAATCAATACACCTATAAACACTTTAATTTGTCAGTAAAGAAATTTTGATTACTGGCAACAGCATCCATTATAAACAGAGGACTGGCTGGTGCAACATACTCATATTCAAATATAAACACAGACTTATTTACACACATACACATTTATATTGCAAAGAAAGATTAGAAGTTAAAAGTTTTATGATCAAACGAATTAAATTGCAAGTGTTTCCAATAATTTACGCGAAACTAATAAAACTCTTATACATATTTATTTGTATTAAAATTTATAGAATAGAGTTAGTAGTGGTAGTACAACTTATAGTTGTAGTAGTACAACTTGTAATAAATAGTAGTCACAACTTTATGCCTATTAAACTCTAGGTAGGCGAGAAAACAGCCCAATCGATTTCAAACAAAAGGTGCCCCGTTTGTGTATTTATTATTTGCAAAAAAAAATATTTAACGTCTTAAACATTTAAACTTATTTTTCGTATTTGTATTTCTGTAGCATTATTGACCAAATTATAAATGTTTATGTTAACATTTATTTGATTTTTGTGAACAATCTGGTACATGATTTTTTCGCATGAATTCCTTAACAAACGTATTGAATTGTTTCCTTTTTTAAAATGTATTTATTGTTACCATTAATTTTTAGTGTAAAATACTTGAAATATGATGGTGTAAATGTGAAATGAATGAAAATGTTATACAATTCCTGCATAGAGCTTGTAAGCGGGGAAAAAAAATCTAGTCTAAATATTTTGTAAGACAAATTTAAAATCTTGTATTTCAGTTGTAAGCAAATGTTGAATATAATAAAATTAATTGCACTCAAATTTGTATTTAATATTGACTATAAGTACTGATTTTAATGAAAATTTTTATAAACTGAAGCTATAAAATTTTAAATTTTAATTCAAATTACAAAACATCTAGGACGGGTACATAGCGTCGTAGAGGACGACAACTATAACATCCCTTTGATCGTGAGGACCGACCACCAACTGTTGTCTTCTAAGGAAAGAATAAAAGATTAAGTTTTTGAATTCAGATTGAATACTGAGACCCGAATAATTTCTAACATACATATACATTAATAAACGAAGCCAATAATTTTCTTTCTTGATTGACATTATTATTTGCAATTTACAAAAAATTATATAGTTTTAATTAAATCGACTTTTTGGAAACCCTTCAATTAACGTTTTTTTAGGGCTGTTCTGTGTTATTGGCTGAAAGGTAGTCCATTTTTTTTAATCTACCACTTTGGGTACCTTTATGTTGTTCTTCAATTCTCTTCAACAAATACCGATTATTTTTTCATTACTCCTAGTTCCGGGCAGTTTGTAGCGTTTGCTATTTGGAACAAATACACATTATTGCTCTTGAGCCAAGGGCTTGTTTACCTTAGTGACAGAAGCTAAGTCATTCTAAAATAAATGGACACAATGAAAGAAAGCATCCTTATTTGTAAACTTTCTTTGATGTAAATTTTGATATTTGTAAACCTGTTGAAGTAAATTAATTGGCTTTTCTGTTCATTCCAATCTTTTGGGAAATTTTTACTGTTTTTGAGTCCTAAACTTTCCCTCAACATTTCCTCTATTATACAGCAAGAATATTTGAAAAAGTAAACTTCAATTATCGTGTTTTCTACATTTTTAGCATCGTTCCTGTCATAACTTGTTTTGTACAATTTAAACCTAAATTTCTTTTAATTTCAGAAATATAATGTGGACCATTGCACATTATACCTGTACCAGGTTTTCTATCAACGGTCAAGGATTCCCAATACTGTTTAATAACATTGGAAATAGTTAAGTTTTTGTAGGACCAAGTTGGGTTATCTTGAAAAACTTTTATAAATTCAGTGCGCAATTTTTGTCTGGTCACTTATTTAAATCAGATAAACTGACATGTTTTACAAAGGTAACAAAGATTATCAACTCAGCGACATCTTAATCCATGGGAAGTTTTTACCGCAAGAAAGAACATCCAGATACCACAACTGTTGCAAAAACAACAACATAACTTTTTTGAGAAATGTAAACTTTGTATACTTTGTAGCCAATACTTTTATTAGTGGGGCTAAAATGGATGTTAAAAGAACTTTCAGCCAAAATTTGGATATGAACGAAGATATTACCAAATCTGCTTGTGGTTAAATCATAGACTGTGTATCACTGATGGTATGTGCACGAGATATACCATACTGTTTATTGCCATGCTACTTGCACTACGTCTATCAGGACGAGTCTTCCTGCTTAACTGGATCTCCTGGGATCTTTAACCTAAATAGCATTTACTCGATCTGGTTTAATGAGTTCGGTTCTTGGAACCGCACAGGAATTTGTACTTCGAATATAATCTTAACGCTGATTGTTTACAATATTCCGTCTACTATTTTCATGAGAAATTTTTTGTAGTCATTAGGAGAGATGTCATTTCCCATCCCAATTTTGAGCAGTAAGGTATTTACATGTCTACTGCACTGGTGTTTTCCAGGTTGACTGTTTCTCAAGTCTTGTTATATATACCAACAGCCTCGATAATTTCCTAAGAGAGTATATGGCATCACAAATTCTTGGAGAATATCGCATATCCCTTAATGAACATTTTATTGGAATAAATGTTGGATCACATATTAAACCGAACAGAGGCGAGAAATAAACATAAAAAAGCTTCTTACATAAATCAGTTTTGTGAAATACACATTAATTATAGAAACGTATCCATTACGTTCTTTGAAATGACAGAACAAAGTTGCACGTGCTTAAGATGGGAATGATGCTAATCAATAGGAATCATTCTATAAAATCATCCAATAAGACTCTTTTGTGTAACTTAATGGAAACAATTTCTAGCCATGATGATGTGAGAATGTAACGATTTCTGCTTTTCTGGGAATATAGAACAGGAGAAGCAATTTTTTAAATTATATTCTTTTTTGAACCTTCAGCTTTAACTATTTGATAGGAACCATATATGCTATCTCGTATAACTAACTCCAATAGGGCTATGTGTCTACCTTTTTCAATTTAATCATTATTTTTTTAATTTATATGTTTTAAGAATCCAAAACCTGAATGTTTTAATAAATCTTAGAATTTAAGAATCTTAGTGTATTTCTAATCACATATTTATGGCTTTTTACAATTCTCTTATAAATTTTGACTCTAAAACCAAAATCCAAAACATTCCGAATTTCGGATTCTTTTACAAAGTCAATAAGAATCTCCAGAGTCATACATAAGTTTTTTATTGCAATTCAAATATTAACAATATCTCCGAATTCCATAAAAAGTGTCAAACATTACGTTTCTTTCTTGAGATTAGAAACGATTTATTATATATTTTTATTATGTTTTTTTAACAAGGAGATTCAAATCAATATCGATCAAAAGTTCTAAATTTATTTCCAAAAAATCGATTTTTCCCACTGTGCATTGCATAGATGTAGTGGAAGCAAGTACTTTTTGTCAAAAATCTGTTTTGATACAATGGTGAAAGTATCGAAATCTATAAAGATTCATCACCGTCGAATATATAGTATTATCGTTATTAATTTCTTTATTTGCGTAATATTTAATGATCGTGGGTGGTAGTGTATTAAAATAAATCGACATTTTAAAAAAACCGATTTTCGAGTTATTCCGCTTAACCGGTTTTTGTTTGATTATTATAAATTTATTGAAAATAATTATTATATAATACAAATCTAGACTTAAACCAGTAAAAACATATATCGTGTAATGGTCTTTATATGAAATGAAGTATCAATAAATAACCATTTGTAACACATTATATCAAATTATCCTGACAATGTATAATGCCCTAAATGAGTGGGATATAAAAGTTGTTTGTTAGTGATTTTTGGTTTTATGATTTTTTACAAGTCCATTTTTTTGTTTATCAGAAATTTTTGTTTAATTTCTGAATATAAACTGAAATTAAACAAATCAAATTTACCTAAAAAATGTATATTGCTGAATAAAAAATCTAGCGGAACCATAGCAAAATCGATTCAGAAAAAAAGATATTATTCAAAACTGGTTGGTTTTCTAAAATGCAAAAACCGGTTAACCGGTTTAAGTTTCAATACACTCTAGTGGGTGGTTTAGGAAATATATTTTTATTTAATTTTCTTATTGTTCAGTTTTAATCTATACCATTTCCATAATAAATTTTCTAATGACTAATTTATGTTAAAAAGTCTTAAATACCCATTTATTACTTAAGACATTTCGGTGTCTCAAAACTAGTTCAAATTTAAATTTCCAATTTTAATTAATTTCGTTTTTATTACTCTGTTTTTTTCTGATTTTTCGATTACTTATAGATCAATTGGAAAGTGAAATTATACCGCCAAATTTAATTACCGATTTACCCGAGAAACTACTTTTATCTGGCATCTATTTACCTGGTAAGTTTGTTTTATGTTCCTTTACTTAGTTGACTCTGTTAACTCATTAAATATATACAAAGAAATCAGAGACAACAAAAAAAAACTAACAAAAACTTTCTTCTTCTGGTGGTTTTTAATTCTTGGACACACCTTTGATACATATAAATGATCTTGATGCTATCGCTGCCACTGTTGCTGCAGTTGGGGCTGGACAGCTGTGTTTTTTTTTTTTTGTTACCACAATTTCAGTAGATATAGTGGCACAGTTCTAGTTACTTTCACTACCACTAGTTAAAATTTATCATCAAAATTGATCCATTAAGAATTTGCATAGCAAAAAAAAACAAAAACAATATTGAAGAGGAGAGAAGATCACTTGTGTAAAATTGTTAACATTTGCGTTAATTGATTTGCAATTGGAAACCCCATTTTACGCACAACATAAATTTCAATACATCTCTTTTTTATAGGATCATTAAACACAAGATATACATATACATACATATAAATATATTCCAGATATCTTTTCCATATTCATTTAGACATATTAGCCATTGATTGTCATCATCAGTGCTGATGATTGTGATTTGAAACACACCTTGGTTGTTTCTTGTGATCATGTTGATGATCTTTTCTCTTTGTGTTCTTCATGTTTTTAACATATTTTCTTCCTCCTCAATTGTGGCAAAAAGTGTATAAATATTTATTGCAAATATGCAAATTAAAATTTTAATTAAAAACTATTTTTTTCCTATTCACGTTATCTCGCCAAGAATTTCTCTTTGGTATCAGTGTCTCCATAAAGTAACCGAACAATATGATTTGTCATGCCATGTGTGTGTGTGTCAGTGTTGTTGCATTAACAGATTTCTATATGTGTATTCATCATGGTGTGTTTATTTTGAGGGACCACCTAGAAAGTTATAACATATAATCAAGTTATTAGTTTAATCAAAAAATTTATGTGATTTATTTGTAATTAAATTTGCAGGAACCCGCGATTTAAAAGGAAATCCGTTAGTTACAGTGGATGCTGAAAGTGTGATTACTGCTGGTCTTAATTGTTATGAAATTGCAACATTGCTTTTGTACTATAGTACAATACCAGAATGGTAAGTTTGATTATTTTTCAATTTATATATTTAAAATACCTTTGTAAACATTTTTAAACCCCATTCCAAGGTCTTAGACACTTGGTTGATCACTTTGACATTGTCAAAATGATAGTTTTCCAGAAAAGACACATAATTATGTGAACACTTTTTCACGCTATTTCTTACTTGGGCTGTAAATTATTAACATTCTTATTTTAAAACAAGTAAGAATGCTATATCCGACCCTTCATCACTATATTGGAGACAATTATCTATTTGTCTGAATTTCGATGAAATTGATACATATTTCTTTCGGAAGTGGAATTATAAAAGAGTAATATCCTAATATGCCCGATGGTTGTCAAACTAGTTTCATATATGAAAGACAGTTTTAAAATTGTTTATTTATATAATAGTGAGCTCAAAACTTCGAGAAGTAGCCTTATATGGGAGCTACAGCAACATATGTACAGAGATCGTTCATATCAATAATATATATAAAAGATAATTTAAAAGAATCATTGTGCTGAATTTCAATTTATTGCAAAAATTAGAAAAGTAAACACGAAACTTCAAAATGTATATACCTTCATCATCACTTGTGGTGGTGAAGAGTATAACAAGTAAAAATGTTATAGTCGGTACCTACACCACATTTTTGGCTGTTAATGGCAGTATCGATAGCCTATTGCTTAAGTGCGCAATAGACTATTCGATATTATCACTAATGTGAAATTTATCTGTTTTTAAAACACAATTTTTTGTAGAATGTCATATACAAACAAACGCATGATACCCCAACCACATACGATGATGTAGATATAAATATATATTTATGAAGAGAACCACATATTATTTTGTACAGTATTTTAGTAATATAAATCTTAAGTCGATGGAATATTATCACAATACTTATTTTTTACAACCATGAGATTTATGAGGACATTTTTATTTACATTTGTATTTGTTTTGAACACCAATTAAATAGGAGCGGTACATTAATTTAAATAGGCTTCGTCATTAGTCCAAAAAACATACGTACTAAATTTCATCGAAATTAATCTTAAATTGCTCACAAGGTTGCATATGAAAGCTGTCAAACGCAAGGTCGGTCATCGTCAAATCGATTCGGAAATTGATTCTGTGTCGCTGGGTATATATTTTCCCGTACGCATCAAGTATCTATACAAACACTCAATACCCCAATCACCTATGGTAGTCTGGAGTTAGAGGACATTATATTAAACAGTATAAAATCAAAAAATGATTTTTAAAATTTTTTTATTTAAACATAACGAAGTGAAATTTTCTTGAATAAATAATTAAATTATAGTCCAAAATATGATAATGTGGTAAAAACCGTTAACCTTGATTTTTTCATGTACAATAAATGAATTCCTCAGGTACATCACACAGTGTTTGCACATCGATATTTTGAAAATTATTATGAACTTAATATGGGTCCCAATTTTTAAAAAATATGTGTCAAATTCCTAATGAAATTTAAGAAAAATATTGATGGAATAAACATAGAAATATTTAAATCCGTTTAAAAGTTATGTGGATATGAAGTTAAAGCTTTGAAAAAAAATCAATTATTTTTTATTTTTTCAAAAATGTGGTAACATCAGTTTACAGTCAGATCCATTTTTCTTGTTCAGGAAGTTTATCTTTTTTATAAAGAAATCTTCACTTGAATACGTGTAAACTAGAACTGAATAAACTTGAGACATTAAAAAAATTGCTGGATTTATCCTTAAATTGTTCTTAAGTAGCAGACCCGGCAAATTTCGTTTTGCCAGAATAAATTTTTAAGGCGTTGTTGGTCCTAAGCAAACATTCGTGTTGTATTATCAAACGTTTTAAATAGATTATTAGTAATTTAAATTTTATCTATATGGAAAGTACCCTTTCCTCTGATCCTATAAGTCTTATATTTTTTCCAGTGATGGTGTTAAAGTCTTATATTTTTTAAAGTGTGGTGTTTCACTTTAGCATAATTGCTTTGTATGGGGGATCCCCTCCCCCGGGTTCTATCCGAACAACATTTTGTCCAGTAAAACAGTTCTTTAAGAAGTGGTGAGAGCTCTTCTGTTGTAGTTCTTTAGATATTCGATTACCAATATTTGCTTTGTATGGGGGTACCCCTCTCCCTGGTCCTATCGGAATTTTTTCATGTTAATTTGGGTATATTAGGATCCTTTTGAAAAAATTCATCAAAACTGGTCCAGCCGTTTTGGAGTCTGTAGGTTAGTTCAATAAGGCTAGTTCAAATAAATGTTAGTCCAAATACAACATTGCAAATTTCAATAAGGTCGGTGCAATAATGACCTTAGCTTCCATTCAGAACTAATTCCGAAAATCACTGCAAAAATCTTGAATATGATTTCATATTTTTCTTTTAACCCCCACTTCCCCGAATCTCTTATTTATGTTACTCTCATGTATTTAACTATTTTTTGCAGGCATGAGTCGGTCCAGGTTATTATATAATCGACCTTAACGGACTCACATACCTCTACATCTTTTAATTTTGCATAACCTTTCAACCGTTAAATTTAATTCAATAAAATTTTACTTGCTTGTGATGAGTACAAGTTTTTAGCTGAAAACAGTGGTGGAAGCTTAAAAATAATTGTCATATTCGGGCTTAAGTATTGATATGTTTGATTGGATCAATATTTTGCACATAATTAAAAACTGTTCATGAAGTTGTTCTTAATTCGATATACTTAATACAATTGTATCCGGGCATTATTACCATAACTCGTTAGTTATAAAATAAAATAATTATACAATGAGCAACTAATTACAAATTCCTTAATACGATTCAAAAAAATATAACTTCTGGCAATTTACTTCAGCCAAGAAAAAATGTTCTCAGATTTAATATTTGTGTCTTTTAACAAGATCCATTTTTTTTTGACAAGCCATACTTAACAATTGCAAAACTAATGAATTTCTTCAATGTGTCCAATGGATTTTGGCGAAATATAATACAGAACAATTTACTTGTTATTCTATTCATTAGAGTCGCATGTATTGAATGCATAACTTGTGGGCAACTTAACGATCACATGAATATAATAAGTTGAATCATATTAACTGTTTTGTATTTATGAGATACATTAAAAGAGGTAAAAGACATGCCAAATAAAAAAGTTCACATCATAATGTACAAAGTGTGTTATAAAAATGTCAGAAAAGTCATTCGTCTTTCTTTTATGAGATATAGCAAAAAGAACGAAAAGAAAACAAAAAATAACTAAGAAAAGTATACTAAAATCAACTAAAAAAAAAGCTTAAAGAATTTTATGTTGGCTTCAACTTTTCTTTCTTTTTTTATTTGAGTTCATTTATATTCACATATGAATGTATGTCTAGAATGACTCTGTAAGCCTTTAGCTTTTTTCTTATATTTCGTTTAACGTGGATCATATTTAAATTCAATTTCGTGCCAAAATCACAGTACAAAGACCAAAGTATTTTTACCGCCAGACAGTGATTTGAAAAGTTTTCTATTTAAGTTTATGTATAAAAGCAAAATTAAATTACAGAAGTCTTATAGAACATATAATAAAGAACAGTCAGAAGAATATTACATATGGAAAGCATCATAAAGGGCAAAAAAAATTTTTTAACTATTTAAGCGATCTACGCTTTGAGTAGATTTAATCCAAATCATTCAAAATCATGCTGCCTGTTAACTAAGAATATCAGATGATCTTCTTAAGTGTTTTAAATAAAATTGTCCTTAATTTGGACACCTCGAATTATTTAAATAGATTCTTAAATTTCTTTATATGATTAGGTACCGGTTTTGCTTAGCGGTAGATTTTCCTTTATTAAATGTTTTTTTATTTTATTAAGAACAAAGTTTTGAATGTCCATGTCTTAGATTTTCGAAATCCAAATCTATTTTGATTCGATACATTTAACTTTTACTTACATACATTCGAATGTTTTCTTACATGAGTTCTCCGTTGGAATGATTTCAAAGGCAATGTTGCCAATACGGATGAATTGGCTGTTCCTGGCATTTCATTAAAATCAACATTGTAAGTCAACCACCTTACAAGTCTTCTTACCATACCCTTCAATACCACAAGTAATGGAGAGCGTATGTTTGTTTTATCATTATGTTTGTAACACAAAGAAGTTATTATTTAGATGCCGCAGAGTATATATGTTTATGCATCAAATCAAAATCTGTGCCCAAAATAATGAAATTTGGATATTTATTTTAGTTCTCTTCAGTTTGCAATTTACAATCGGTGATATCAGTTCAGTAGGAAATAAATTATAGATCGATATCTCAAACTTACAGTAAAAAGTTATTGGATATATACAATATTTAGCTATATAATTTAACTATGCCCGCATTATATCAAAAAAATGTATGTCGAAATATCCAAATTTATGATCTTTGTGTCTTATAGATCTCAATTTTTAATATAGTTATGTAGGAAATTTCATAAATTTGAAGCCTTATTCCTTATAATTCCTTTTCCCGGAATATAGACCCAATATTACAGATCTGCCTGTATTTGGCATTACAAGGCTTCATTCTAGGTTGATTCACTATCACTTTCTGACTCATTTTAAAAGTACTCTACAGTTCTTAGATTTGAATAAAACTCGGTTTCTGATTATTTCGGTCGGAGCGAAGTCTAGTGGTGACGATCGATCATATATTTCTGGTGGCTTTCTCGGATTTTAAAGTCATAAAAATCTAAGAAATAAAAGTTCTTTAATAAAATTTGACACAAATAAATATCGTGTCTATATCTATATTCCAAATTTCAAAGATGGCAGTTCTTAAATAATCATAGCTCCCATACAAGTCCCACTTACATCTATGCAATTGTGATTTATGTTAAGAAAAAAAGTGAAAGTTTTGTTATGATTTTCTATATTTCTCCCACTCTCAAATCGTCCATGTAAATCTATTACATTTTGTTGCAAGACGAAATTTTCTTACCTTTTTTGGTTAAATATGACTTTGTTACTCTCATAACTTACAAATGTCATAATATTATATTTTCTTTGAGGCTTTTTTCAAATTTCATTGCAAGATATTGTTGTAGAATATTATTTGGTGATTGATTTCTCATCACTGATATGTTGGACCAAGATTTTGTTTATATATATTTTACATCTACTAAAGGTATAACAGGACCTTTATGGAAAATATTTTGTATTACTATTTTTTCGTAAATTAGATTTATAAGATCTTCATTGGAACCAGAACCAGAGTTTCGAAATTCAACCTGTTTTTTATAAAAATTCATTGGGCTTAATTTACCAAATCGCAAAACTTGAATTAAAAAATGTGTTTTGTATCGCTTTATGTGCTTTATAATTTTTTAAATTAGAAGTTTTTGCAGATATAGAGATATAGAAAAAAATTTGGGAGTTTCTAGATTTCTTTGTAGAAAAACAAAATAATGTTATTAATCAAAAAATCTATTATAAATATGTTGCATCTATAGAAATTGTTCGATTGTGGTAGCAGCAAACTTTACCAAAATTTTATTTAGAATTTAAGAAAAAAAAACATTTCTCAAATAACCACTGTGCTTTTATATATTCAGAATCAGTTAAAATTCTTTGACTGACATTTATGTCAGATCAAAAGTACAGGTTGTTTGCCAAACAAGCCAAACACACAAAATAAAGGGGGTCTTAACCAAACTACTACAAATCAAAGAAGCCCTAAGCCATACTGATGCTAAAATCGTAAAAATGATGCGGTTTAAAATTATTCTAAATTTGTTGTAGTCATTTTACTATTTTCCGTTTTTTCTTTATTATACATTAAATATTTTCTGGACTAAACAACATGATTTGTAGTGGTACATTTCACACTTGATCGTAAAAAGAAGTTTAAGTGTTTTGATAACACCTCTAGGCTGTAAAGATGAAATGTAACTGACATTAAGGATATGTTTTTTGTTGTATAAAGTTCTTTTTTTTTGCATCATATAAAATTTTTCTTTATGTGGCCTAAAGATTTGTGGGAAATGTTTTTATGACCTATAAATAATAATGATTTAGTTGTTAAGAGTTAACAAAAAAAAAAAAAAACTAAGACACACACTTAAATTTTAACATATCAAGATACAATTTTGAATATGTTTGTGTGAGTGTGTGTTAGTGTTAGTGTTATTAACATCGTCTACAATATTAAATTAAATTAATTTAATTGTATGTTATTTTTTTATTTCGCATGTATTTTTCATATGTTCCTTATGATGTTTCTTTTGTAGCTGTGTGCAAAGCAGCAATCATTTAAATGGTAAGACAATATCAAATGCAGCTCAAAGATCACAACCAGTAACAATGGCAACAACAGCAACAGCACCAACAGCTACAACAACAACATTATCACCACAAACATTACAAACATCAAATCAATTAACAACATCACAATATGCAGCAACAAATACACAATTGTCAACGAAAACAACGGTGACAACATCTACAAAAGCAACATGTACCTCCTTAAATGACAACAACAACATTTACATGCAACAAACACAAACACAAATCGAACAACAACAGCAACAACATCAGCAACAAGTAACATTTACAATTTTAATTGCCATCGAAAAATCGCAACACCTGTGCGTAATCGATTTAATTAGCCAAAGTTTAAAACTCCTAACACGGCATATTGCGTATTGTGAATTACTTGCCATTTGTCTCGATTCCAATTTACTCCCCACAGCAAAAATTACAACAACAACTAATAAAGCTCCAAATGCTGACAATAACGACGATCATGTAAACGGCAACAGTTATAGTAATATAACCCCCAACACCACAAGCGGCAATGGTAGCAGCAGCAACAACAACAACATCAGCGAACTTACCAAATTATGTGAAAATCAAAAATCAACTGATTCAAATGGCAACGATTGCAGTTTAAGCAATAATAAGGTACGTTCCCATCAGAATTTCAACCAAAAATTAAACGTCATTGAACTAGTTCTTTTCATAACTTTATTTTTATACCTTCCACCACTACAAGTGACGAAGAGGGTATATTAACTTTGTCATTTCGTTTGTAACTCTAAGAAGGAATCATCTAGGATCCCATAATTTGTATATATTTCCATCAAATAAGATTTAGCTATACCCGTCTCTATGTAGTTGGCACGCTCACATCCACAATAATGGACAGAGCTCACTGAAACTTGGCCTGAGTTTTTGTTATAGTCCTAAAAAGTTTCCTATTTAAAATCAGCTAAAGTATATCAAAAAATATAGACCGATCTCTGAGGCAACAACTTAGTTCCTGCAAACAATTTTTGTAAAAGTGTCAATTATACTTCATTACCGTTTCAAAAATTATTAAAATCGGTTCAGTATAAAAAATTGCTAAAAATATAACTAATTTTATGACCCATTAAATTTTCCGTGTTATTATTAAGAAAAAATTGTATATATTTTATATTTGTGAGTGTGTATGCACGTGTGTAGTGGAGGGTATTGAACATTCGACACAGCCGAATATAAAATTCTTTCTTCTTTAATTTAAATTTTTTCTATTTATTTTAATAATAAATTTAGATATTTTTAAGACACGATTTCGATTTTAAACTCGATATGATAAATGACACTTATGTAACTGATTTCAAGTGAAAAATTACTTTGAAAAGTAAAATTAAATTTTCTGCTGATCGCATGATCACTAGATTGGCTTTAAAAGAGATCATGACAAAATGTTTAACACCGTTAAAAATTACTGTGCATTTTATTTCACCCAAAATAACTGCTTTTTTTACATTATTATGACCTTATTGCTGTTAAATGGCTACAAAAGGTTAACAACAATTAGAAGACAATTTCGTTGTTGTTATAACAAAAAAAATATTTTTATTGTTTGTTGTTAAACCGACGTCACACTGTGGATACCAACCAATTGATGTGTGTAATTTTCAATAAAATTTGACACCGGGGCCCACCTTGACAGCCAAGGTATTTGAAACTGTTTGTTATTGTCACTAAAAAGGGCGGAATGACCTAAATTTTGTAATCTGTGCGATAAAGTATATGACATTAAAATTTTGACAGAAAAACAATCGTAGTGATCTTAATTATGGTGAGCAACTGCGGGAATTTGTGGATTTTTTAATGACTCAATATTTGCAGCATAGAATATGATATTTTTATTGATTGAAATTCTGTTATGTAACAAGGACACGTATAAATATATAATGGAAAATAAATGTGTGTTCGTATAAATTCTTATTTATATCGAAAGTATAATTGGAAATACTTATAATTACTATGATATTTATAAAGGCTTTTATGGCATTTTTTATTCAAAAAAAAGAGAAAAATTATCCATATTTTCACACCTTTCACTACCGAAGGTGGTAAAATGATATGCTATATGGCACCTTACAAATATCGCTTTTAAGGGCAAAAATCTCACTATACGTAGATATTGTAAGAAAAATTTGGCAAATTAATATAACTTTAAACAAAGATCTATGTGCACATTATACGAGGGCCGGTTCATAATTTCTTATAGCCCCCATAGAAACTGCCTCAACCCCCAAAAAATTCATTTTTAAAACTCATAAATTTAATATAAATCTTAGTGTCACAATTAAATACTATAAATTTTGTAACTACCATTTTTAACCGATCATGTAGTATAGGGTATTAGACAGTCGGGCTTGACCGTATAAAGTTGATGTATGATTGAAGTTTGTTCATTAAATTAATTAAACGGAAAGGAAGAAAGAAAATTCTTGAAAAGCTGGATTATTGTGAATCAATGTTGATTCAAATTTTTTTTCTATAAACCAAAATCATAACTGCTTAAATGTTAAATTATGTTTCATCGATATTTGAGAATTAATTGAGTTATTTGAGAATTTTTTTCCCTAAAATTACTAAAATTTAATATAAAAAAATTATTTTATAAATTAATATCGAAAGATTCTGATACGAACCATATTATTTCACCACAAACATAAAAAATATTATGTGTTTATTCTCCTAAGCTATTTGAAACTAGCTCAATCGGTCCAGTTACAATAACGTAATAGACCGATATCTTGGACAACCTCGAAGAACTTCTGATTAAAATAAAATTTAACTATATTTTTAAGATAAACGCATCTTAATACTTTAACAAGAATCATCAATATCGGATAAGTATAAAAAGTTATAGTCCAACATTATGTAATATTTTATGACTCCCAATATAAGTACATATGAAATATCGCAAAGGTATCTGAGTTGAGAATTAAAATATACAGAAAATAGTTAAATTTGGTTAGAAGAGCAAAGGTATACATTTCTTGCACAAGTACACACAGAAAAAACACTAAACAAAATCAACGTTAATCATAGTTAATTTAAGATTAAATAAATTTTGTTTCGTTTACTTTATTTCTTTTTTACATTTGTGGTGATATAATATTCTACATATTAGAATCTTCCGATATTAATAACTTTTAAGAAGCAAAATTTCTAGAATATTATCAAAGAAATGTATTTACTGTGAAACAATGTTAAATTAACATTTAACATTGTTATGATACAAAATCATGACTGAAAAAAGTTAAATTATTTCTATTTGAGTTAGTATTACATTGATTTTTTTGTGTTTATTAAGAAAAAATCGAAAACTTCACGGTTTTTGAGGAAAAATTAGTGGAATTTTAGTTAATATCATAAATTTATGAAGAACTTCAAATTGTTGCTGAAAAATAATATTAATATTTGAACTTTATTAAAATTTAAATAAATATATTTATTTTAAATTTCAGTGAAATACAAGTGAATTTGTCCGTAAGTCGTAAATTTAACAAAAAATCCAATTTTCAATGCGAAAATACCAAAATTCCAATTCAATCATGTTAAAAAATTAAACTTTTCTGCATTAAAAATAATTCAAGCTTTTCGATTTGAGAATTCTTCTAAACATGCCATTTTAATGACCAACTTTGGATATGGCTTGTAGGAAGATATTTTCCCCGGGGTGATATGCGCTTAGTGTACACATATTAAAGTTGAGGATTTGTATAATATAATAAAAAATCAGAATAAATATTAAAAATGTTATAGTCGGCCAAGGTCAACTACATAATACTGTACACCAAAATGTTGGTTATGAAAAATAATGAACATCCCTCGTATAATTTGATGTTTAGAACGTAAAGTTCTTAACATTCATTTATGTTACTAAAACAAACCAGTAAACAAATCAAAAATTTACAAAGAACAAATCATATCTTTTATAGCTTTAATCACTGATAGTTGATGAAATTTTGAACCATGGTTTCAGGAACCCCGCTTATAGGGTATTTATAGCATCATCAATCCATCACCGTTAAAATTACCACCACTTTCAGACATTCTCTTTTAAACGAGAAACCAAATTGCACTTACCACATGCCTTAGCGCATGTGGGAGCGCCAATTTATGTCCTACGCCACTCAAGCGTTGTTCAACCATAGTGACTGGATACCAAGCAGGCCAAAATAAGTTGACACATTATAAAGTCTATGAAGAAATCAATATTTTTTGTTAGCATTCATTGCATATAAATTTCGGTATTTAACAGACCGTTACAGACAATGATTGGCTTCTTTTGCCGCAATTGCATATTACTTGCCACTCCAAGAACTTTTTGGAAAATATTGACTGCTTTTGTTCCCTATTATTTGCTTAACATTCCAGCAAATATAATGTCTGACCAGGAAGTTGCGAAAAATTTGCCGCAACATACATTTCGACACCAGCAAAAATTATCTTTAAAAACTTGACTTCAATTTCTGTGCTCTGTTTTTGACCTCTAAATTTTTAAAAGCTTTTTTGTCAGCAACTTTTTGAGCCTTGTATATTTTAAAACTGCATTAGCTTTAACTTTCGGTACCAAAAAGTACGAGAACAGGGCTAACCGTGCAGCTTTCCTACTGGATGTATTGGAGCTCTTTTGATTTCTATTTTTTGGCTTTATAAACATCATGTAGACCATTCGTTTTGCCTGAACTATATCGGAAATCGCTCTTTGTCTATATCTCGGAAACTAATGAAATAATTAAAATGATGTTCTCAATTAAATATTCTCCTAATTATAGTGGAAAAATAATGTATGTATCCTCTATTAGGCTCAAAAACAACAGCCGCAATGAAGTTAAGGAATTGCTTATATCTCAGCTATTTATGAATTGATTTGAAAATTTTTCAAAATCAGAATTCAAGAAAAAAATTTGATTTTTTTGCGTATCATCTAAATCAGGAGCTGCTACAGGAGCGTAAAAATAATTTTTCGCATAAATCTCGAAAAATTGTCTAATCGTGTTTATTCTTTGGTTGAAAAATCAACAAAAATTGTTGAACCCAAATCTCAAAAACATTATTTCATATTGTCGTTGTTACCGGTTCCTTTAATTATGAACAACAACCACATGGAAAATGTTTGAATTAAGAATTGGCTAAATTTCGGGTATATATTTACCGATTTTTAATCATTAAAAAAATCTACTCCATAGATGTAGTAGAGGCTGCAAAATATTAGGAAATGTTTTTTGTCCTATTACTCCGGAAATATTGGTTCCATCCCTTTTAAGTCTTCAGCTAATAAATCCGATAACCCCTTTGAAGTTTAACTGTGAAAAAACGAAAACACGAGCTCTCATTAAAAACAAAAATTGAAAAACCTACAAAAATCGGAGGTACCTCCAGTTTTTTTGGTAATATCTCCATTTATAAATCAATTTCACTGGATTTAAATAGCAAAATTCTCGAAAGCATTTCCTATCTTTTGATAAACATATCATGTATATTTAGTAAAGATCAATTTCATAAAATTGATTTAAACCTACATACGGACGAACTGTGCCGAATCTTAAAAACCCTCCATCAATAATTGTGTCGAATTTCAATAGAATTATTTCAAGCTGCCTAAAAGGCAGCTGTATCAAAATATTGACTGATATTCGACTAGAAAGTACCACATATTCAGGACAGTTAGAACAATAATCGTGGCGACTTTGAATGAAATTGATTCATATTCATATAAAAGTTTTATAAACTCAAAACCGTTTCCCGGGAAAGAGCGTTGAATAGGAGCTTTATAAAAATATGGATCGATATTAGTCAGATTAATAATCTATATTGAAGACATATGGAAAAATAATTGAGCCGAATTTCAACAGAATTAGTCATTATTTACTAGTTTTATAAGGTCAAAAATGCTTTCCTAGAAGCGGCCTGATATGGGAGATACAGTAAAATATGGACCGAGATTGTTTATTTAAAAAATATATATCAAAGGCATTTGAAAAAAATTCATCGTGCGGAACTCCAATGGAGTCTGCCTCTATTTAAGTGTTTTATAAGCTCAAAACCGTTTTCCGGGAAGAGACCTTATATGGGAGCTATACAAAAATATGGACCGATGTTAATAAAATAAATAAGTTATATTTAAGACCGTCACAAAAATAATTGTGCCAAATTTCAATAGAATAGTTTCGTATTTAGGAGTTTTATAAGCTACAAACCATATTTCGGGAAGGCGCGTTATATGGGAGCTAGGTCAAAAATTGACCCCAGCACAATCTTGTGACTTTGGTTTTATTACGGTATCAAAATAAATATAATTGAAAAGTTTCAGTAAATTGTTTAAATATTGCAACCCACATGTTACACTGATTTGGAGTTTATAAAAATTTTGCGTATTTCAGCCTATAACTTTTTTATTCATCCAATTTTTATGATTATTTACACGATGATAAAAAACATACAATTGTATGTTATAGTAAAATTTTTGTTTGAAAAAAATTTTAAATTTTATTAAAAAAAATAAAAAAACTTATTTTTAGAGATTTTGAGGTTGTCTCAGGTATCGCTCTATAATTTTTTTGATTATGAACCGATATAGCTAATTTTAAATAGGAAACAGTTTAGGACAATAACACATAATATAAAATATATAAAATAATAAAATTTTCATTGAATTCGGACAATTATTCTAGGAGTGAGAATGCTTCCAACACACAGACGGACAGAAGGAAATAGCTAAATGGACTCAGATTTCGATTTGATGCAGGAATATCTACTATATAGGGTCAGATAAAATTTCTTCTAGGTGTTGCATACACAATGACAAAGATAATATACTCGTATCACCACTTGTTGTGGTGTAGGGTATAAAAATATCACTTCACAACTTAATTAAAATAATAATCGTATAAAGTTCTTAATGTCACACAATTAAAGAAATAAAAGAAAAACTGCATTATTTATTTCTTAAAAAAGAAACACAAAATATTTGCAACTTATTTGTAAATAAATTATATTTCCTAAAATTCCATAATCATTCATGACTTTTAGTCAAAATTTTTTGAATTAAAAATTTTCCTTTAAAAACTCGTTTTAAAAATAAGTATTTAACTAATGAACTTCTATTTAGAGTCAAAAATTAGAAATCTACATTAAATAAGTTGTCATTAAATAAATCATTAAAGTCTCACGCTAAATTTACACAATTCAAACCATAAAAATAGTTTCAAATAATTCAGGGGGTTTTGGTTTGTAAGTTTATAGAAACTTAAGTTAACGCCACACGCCTATAAAAATACAGAAAACCTCAATTAACCTGCAATTGAATGGGAAAAAGACAAAAAGAACAGAATTAAGAAAAAAACCAAACTAAACCAAAAATAAACTAAAAATAATGAAATGAATCAATTTGCCCATAATCGTTGTCTTTAGCCAATTTATTTTTCCATTTTTAACTGAATTTATTCTCTCTCTTTTTTACAGAAATTTCCACAATATACGATCAAATTCATTAGTATTGATGAAGTCACGACAAGTGTTGCACCATCTCAGACACCTAGTGGTCGTTTATGTGGTTTACATCATCATGACGCACGGAAGTGGCGTGATTTTTTTATACAATATGAACCATTTTATAATCAATGTACGGGTGCAGCACATCGTTTGGTGGCTGCTTTAAATGACATACGCTGTGCTGACCTACAAGGTTTGCCAACAAGGCGTCAGTTGTATGCTCAACATCGAGCCTTAAGTCGTGCACTTATGGATTCTGAATTACATAATTTGCGCAAACGTAGTACAGCCACCATGTTACGTCTGCAGGAATTGGCAAAAACTATTAATAGCAATAATAATGCAAATAATAGTAGCATTAGCAACAGTAGTGGTACTGGTGGTGGTTACGGTGGCAGTTATAAGACCACTACATCTATATGTAGTGGTAGTATATATAATCGTAACAAGATTATTGGCAGTGGTAGCAGCAGCAGCAGTTATAGCTTTAATTACCAAAGCAACCAAAATCAAAGTCAGATTAGTCACAATATTTCAACAATAGGAACCAAATCATCATCAATATTAGCAGCAGCAACAACAACATCAACGTCAGTATCATCAAAACAGGCCTCAACAGCAACAATATTACAAACCCAAATAACCGCAACAAATCCCATCATTAAGTCATCCATTTATTCATCCAACTTACAAACTTCTACTACAAATCCAACTAGTCGTGTCAGCGCCAATTATACCAATAGCAGCAGCAGCAACCTTTATTCACAATATCAACAACAACAATAATAATAACAACAATGTTTTAACAACGGTAACCATTGGTAACATTGATGTTGCAATTAGACTACAGAAGGTAACATTATTATTCAATGAAATTGATCGTGCCGCCAAACGTTTGGAACAACTCACCGAACAACGTCGCGAACATTTGCGCGAATTAACACGCCAACGTGCTCTTGAGGATGAAATTAATGAGGTAAGTCATTGGTCCTAAACATTATTGTTGTTGTTATTGTCGTTTTTGTTTATCTCGCTTAGATTTTTTTTGCATTTCTTTCTTTGCTCAATAAATAATTTGATTTGTTGATCATTTCAATCTATTAATTTATCTTGTGCAATATGATCATTTATTTATTTTTTTGTAAGATTTATACTTTGTATTTGATATTAAAAAAAGTATTTGTTTAAACCGAATTGACTAAATCAATTTTGCATTATTTTAATAAATGATAATTTATATTTTATTCGCTCCACCATCACAAATGGTAAAAAGGGTATATTAACTTTGTCATTGCTTGTGTAACACTAAGATATAAATATAGTCCGATATCTGAGCCAATCTCCAAGTTCAAGCAAATAACTTTCGAAAAATTGTCAATTATATATTGTCACACGCAGAGAAAATTCATTTTGCAACATATAAGTCGCGAACACAAATATATTCGCGGCAAACATTTATTGTTATAACCAACATGTTACTTGTTGAACTGATTTTGTGTTGATAACAATTTCATTGCTGTAATAATTTTTTTATTAAATAAAAAAAATATATATTATGATCGCAATATCTTTGGAAATATTTTTGATTGATCACAATTTTATTGTTATTGAACAAAAATAATATTGTTATTAATAAAAAATATTATTTTCAGTTTACTCACAACAAAATATGAACAAATATATTTTTTACAATTTGTGTTAACATGGCAAAAATATATATTTGAATTATTTATTTAATTCATTTTATTTAAATATAAAAAATACAAAATTAAAATAAACAAAATTAGATGACGAAAATATTTTAAATTATGTTTACATATTTTCCAAAAATAAATATATAAAATGGAAAATATATATTAAAATATTTCATACGAAAATATTTCTATTCAATAATAAAAAAATGCCAACAAAATTTTTTTATTGAACTAACAATATTTTTTGTTGGAATGGTAATAGTTTAGTGGCGATAACAATAATTTTAGTGGCGATAACAATAACTATTGTTATTAATGCAAATCAAAATGCTAATAAACAAATTTTGTTAAATTTTTGATAACAATTTCGTTGCTGTAATATTTTTATTTATTAAATAAAAAAATATATATTATGATCGCAATATCTTTGGAAATATTTTTGATTGATCACAATTTTATTGTTATTGAACAAAAATAATAATGTTATTAATAAAAAATATTATTTTCAGTTTACTCACAACAAAATATGAACAAATATTTTATTTTACAATTTGTGTTAACATGGCAAAAATATATATTTCAATTAATATTCTCATTATTTAAATAAAAAAAGTACAAATTAAAATAAACAAAATTAGATGACGAAAACATTTTAAATAATGTTTACATATTTTTCAAAGGTAAATATTAAGTGAAAAATATATGTAAATATTACATACGAAAATATTTCTATTCAATGATAAAAAATGCCAATAAACATTTTTTATTGAAGTAACAATATTTTTTTTATTGGAATGGCAATAGTTTAGTGGCGATGACAATAATTTTAGTGGCGATAACAATAACTATTTTCATTAATGCAAAATCAAAATGCTATTAAACAAATTTTGTAATTACGGTTACAATATCTAATAACAATAGTATGTTGTTTTTAGTTTATGGTTACCGTAAACATATTAACGTTCATAATACTTAATAATATGTGCTTCATTATCATTTCAAAAATTATAAAAATCGTTTCAGTAGAATAAAATTTATGACCAAAAATACAACTAATTTTAAGACTTAAAACTTCATACTTCACACGTATTTGTGGTAGAAAGTATTGAAGATTCGGTATAGCCGAATATAGCGTTCTTACTTGTTTAGCTTTTGTTTTATAGGTTGATTTTTCAATACAATCGAATGACATTGAATTTGAGTTAAATTTATTTTTGTAACATTAATTTGAATTATTGATGCAATAATTTCAGTTATCGAAACGGAATCTTAATTTTAAATTTTTTAATTTAAAAATCACAAGTTAGAATTATAACTCGTAGAGCTTTCTTGGGAATCTTACTTTTAGACATTCTTTAAAAGTTTCCGTCAGTTTTTTGGGTCGTTTTTTTTGTCTCCTTTTCAAATGTTTGTTATTTGATGTAATTTTATGACTCTTGTTATGGAAAAAACAATGTTTATGTTTTGAGATCGCTCACAAGCTTCGGACACCTATTGCACATAAGAGAGTATAACCAGCTTTACCAACACTTTTTACTTCGATATTTATAAAACTTAAAAATAAACTCTCTTTTATAACACAACTGTATAAAGTTTGGATTTTTATACCCTTCACTACCACAAGTGGTGATGGGTTTAAAAGGTTTATTTATAAACCAATAATAAAGTAAAATTTTGTCAGATTATTTAATATTGTCCTTAGCAGTTTTTCAAAGACGTTATAGACCGATATCTAAAACAACCTAGTAATTCAGACAAATAACTTCAATCAAGGAAATAATTATTTCTCCTTGGATTAGTTTCTTAATAGTGATCTCAAATATATTTCTCAATATTCTTAAAAATTAAGTTGATACATCCCCATATTGGTTATATATATATTTTTCTGAGACGATTTGAATTCAACTTAAAATAAAGTAAATACACATACGAACATTTAATACTTTATTTATCTGAAGAAAAATGATAAAACCTCTTTAAAAAACTATTTCTTTTTTTCCTTTTGAAAAAAACTTGACCTTTGTGTTGGAAAGGAAAAAAAATACTAAAATAATTTTAAACTGGCTAAAGGGAATATAATACAATAAGAAGATAAACATCGACATTTACAGATGTCTTTCAATTTACATTTTCATATGAATTTCTGGAAAAAA
Source organism: Cochliomyia hominivorax (assembly GCA_004302925.2). Taxonomy (NCBI): domain Eukaryota; kingdom Metazoa; phylum Arthropoda; class Insecta; order Diptera; family Calliphoridae; genus Cochliomyia; species Cochliomyia hominivorax. Next base: position 51,254,340 of record PYHX02000413.1, read on the forward strand.
TAAAAAAAATACTCAGCACAGCTTGAATGCAAAATCTTTTTCAAGTATGAAATAAGTTAAATAAGCGACATCATATAATAATCTAGTGTCATTTATATTGTCTTAAAAATAAAAACTAAAGAAATGTTATTAAGGTCTTTTTTTTAAATCATATCTTCTGTCATACGTACATACACATATACACATATAGTCAGTATAAAGTACTTTAACAAAATATATTTATACATTTTATATGCAAACATATATAATGTTTTTTTATATTTCTTACATGACACTGAAAAGGTGCAGTAATTATGTTCACACGCAACTCAATTTTTAAGTTCCACTCATATACACATATGTACATGTATATGTATATATCTGAATGAATACCTTTTGTAGGTATGATTATGGTCCATTAAAATCTGCTATTAACCTTTGGCGGAATTTAAGAAAAGACAAAACGTTTTTGTTTAATGTTTTTCGGTAAATCAGTGTTCGAGTATGTGACAGTTACAATCACGCCCACCAAATCAATATTTTTAAATATTATTAATGATCTTTTCGCATAAAGAAAATTTTCAATGCGTAATAGGTTTTTGAGTGTGTGTGTAAAGCAATTTAGGATACATTAATTATAAAATCCAATTTTTCTTTTTCGAAAAAAAAACAAAGAAAGCGGTAGTGATCGATCTTCAGAACTACTTTATATCTTTGGACGTAAATAACGATTGACATTTTAAACTTTTTACGGAATTCATTTTAGTTATAGACACAGAGCAACGTCTTTAATTATATCTGAAGTAGTAGTGCTGATTCGGTGCAGCCAAATCTAGTATTATCTGCTACACCGATTTAACTTATTGCACATTTCTTAATCGTTTCAAAGATATTCGTTAATTATTTTAGACAAAATTTTCTGAGCTCTTCTCTTTTTAACAAAAGACTATTCTTATTTTCGGACCGTAATGAGAATTTTTGCTGGCAAAAACTCTTACTTACATTGCCCAGTGGGGCAGATTCGAATTTTTGAAATAAATGTTTAAATTTTGATCGGTTAGATCGATTTTCATGAAACTTAATATAATGCAGACGAGTGTGGCATTACAACTTGTGCAGTTTGAACTTCATTGGAAATCCAGGGGCGGAAGTTATTGGGGCGCAAAATTGAATACCTTCGATATTGAATTTTTCAAAAGGCCTATCAATTTGTTCTTCTTCAATTTCAATTCTATTTTACTGGGACTTAAAAAAAAGCATACTAACATTGCGATATTAATCTTTCACAGTTTTTGAAATATTTAAATATTCGACTTTCAAAAGTATTGGCCCGATTTTGTTCAAAGCTTTTTACTGAATTAATAAACAAACTTTAATCAAGCAAAAAGGATCAAATTTTGGGATTTTTCTTCCATTTTTTGAACACAATGAATTTCTTTTTTCTGTGGTTTGTGATTATATAAACATTAATTAATTAAAATTAGAGAATGAACATTGTCCATTTTAAAATGATTCGATAGATTAACTTAAATCTTTATATTTCCTGTGCGCTGCAAACATCTACACAAATACGTATAAAAATAACCACTTATGATTATTAAGTTTTGAAAATTTCCAAGATATTAACCAGAATTGAAGTTGATTCAGATATCGGTCTATGACATTTTACCAATTCAAATTTCATTAAGTCATATGATTAATTTGAAAATAAGTGTGCCAATAGACAGACAAACAGACACAATTCCTGAGGTCTTGATGACTCTTTCTTGTTTCGCATTGAATGACAAAATCCAAAATTCTAAATTTCAAAGAAAAAAATGTTTAGAATGCGATATTCATTTATGCCGAATCTTTAATACACTCCACCACAAATGCGTTACGTCACACACATTATGATTATATTATGTTTCGAACATGTACACACAGTGTTTGTTCTTAAGTATAAGACTGGAACACTTAACGATTTTCAAAACTTTTAGAATGATATTGAGATTCATATTATTTTTAATATTACGACAGAATATCATTATAATCTGTCGATTTATAAATGACAATTTTACGAAAGTTGTTCGCCTGGATTTAGAGGTTTTCTTAGATATAAGTCTATATCTATTAATACACTGAATCGACTTTGCCGCTTTTAAACAAAAAACTTTTCAGGACAATAACAATTATTCAGGCCCAAATTTTAGGAAGCTCTGCCAACAGGCACTATGATTCTTTCTTGGCCTTACACACGGAATGACGACGTTAATACACCACTTGTAGTGGCGGAGGGCAAAAATAAATCGGAAACTAAATTAATTATTATTTAGCGAAACATTAAAATTAAATTTGAATGTCTCACATATCCTATTCTCACAACCCCGATTTTTGATTCTATAACCATAAATTATATACTTTTTATATGAAAGCTCCGGTCGGATGGATGGATTTTCATGAAATTTAACATAATACCACAGGTGTAGCATGTTCAGAATTAAAGGGTGGCAAACTGAGATACAATCTTATTCTATATCAAAAAATCTGACCATTGACCAGGTCAATTTCGAGTTATTCACTAAACAGACCGGCAAAACTTAGTTTTGCCGAAACAAATTGTTTAGGGCGTTGCTGGCCCTAAGCAAATATTACTGTTATATTATCATATCGATTTATAATATACAAGCAATTTAAATTTGCTATGTACTGGGAGTACCCTTCCCCTGATCCTATCAGTCCTATATTTTGTACTGATTTTAGAACACTCGCAGTTACAGCAATCAATATTAGCTTTGTATGGGGAATACATCTCCCCCTGGCCTTATCGCCAAGTAAAACAGTTTTGAGAACTCTCTCAACTGTTATTGTTATTTAGATATTTGAAAATCAATATTACCTTTGTGAGGGGATAACCCTCCCCTGATCCTATCCATCCTACAGATCTTTGAAGAAGTCACTGGTACTAAATTTGAGCACTCTCAATTGTTATAGTTCTTTCGATATTCGATAATCAACACTTGCTTTGAATGAAACAGTACCCCCTACTCTAGTCCAACTGAACTTTTTATATCCTACATTACTTCGTCAAAATTGACCAAGTCGTTTCGGAGTGTTTACGTTACATACATACTTACATATATACACACATCCTATTACATATACATGAATATTAAGCTATAATGCTACACTCCTCTGCTATCAATATGTTAAGCTTTATATAAATCCATGCAAACGATCCAAAATTAATGTATGTAAATTTACAAATTTATTAAAAAAAACAATCTGGTTCCATTAAATCAAAACTTAATAACAAAATCTCAATCCCCTTAAAAATCAATAAGTTCGTAAATAAATCAAAGAAAACATACAACTTCTTCTCATTATGTTCGTTTATCTTGTTGTCATTTAGTCTGGTTATTTTAATGTTATTTTTGCAAATTAATCTTTTCAAAAAAAGAAGTCAAAAATCTGTAACGAAATCATTAATGCTCCAATATTTCGGCAATAATAAAACATTGAAAATACATTTTGTATGTAAATATGTCACTATTTAGCCTCCTTTTAAAAAAAGACCAGACCATTTCCACTTCCATTTCTCAATTCACAAAATATTAATTAAAGTTGTCAATCAAGGTTATTATGAGAGTATAAGAGTATTATATGATTTATTTAAGGTGTTTCTCGAAAAACAAAAACAAAACTGAAAAATGTTGAAAAAAACATCACACCGGTATTGAACAAAAAGACATGTGAAAATCATTTAAAAAAGGCAAAAACCAAAAAAAACATAGTGAATGAATATCTCGAAGTAGTGATCTGTGAATAATTTAAGATTTATGGTTCAGTTTGATTATATTGTTTAGTCTTGTTGAAAATATTTACGAATATAAATAATTCACAAATATGAGTACAAAAATACACAAATAAATAACAAAAAGTACAATATTATACATCAAGTGTATGGAAGTGAAAGCTTGGGAACCGCATCGAACATTTTATAAACAATTGAATTATATTTATTGAAACAAATTAATTTGCAAAATTAATTAAAATTTTAATACCGATTACATCATAATGGAATTTCACAAATTTTGGGAACTTTTCTTTCACAATATGTGAGGATTTACAATAAAAATTGAAAATGTTATGCAACTCAATAGTTTTTAATTAATATTAACGCCTTAATATACTCATCATATATACTTTTGAGATAATAATTTTTATTCCAGATTAACCTCCCTTTTCAAAATTAATATTAAGCACTTTGTAATTAAAATCAAATATTCTGATAATCGTTTTAGGGAATGGAATTGAGTGATAACTGCACACTGGTTCCAAAACGAGTTTCCTGGAACTTTAACTTTTGAACCAATTTGTGCCTTATTTAAAAAAATTACATTACACTCACCTAATTGAGAGAATTTACCATTTGAGATAATTTCGGACATGAGGATTATTTGACGTCTCTAGGAAACAACGGATCCTCGGAAAATTTGGTCTTGTTTACAAATCTTAATTTTACGAAAATATCATTGCAAAACTAACATGTTTGTGACTTTATATAATTTAACGCAATTTGAGGAAGTGGGTCTGTAAGTTAGCAACGATCTCCTCGAGATTTGGCATGTGCATTTGGAATTGATACAAAAATTGTTATTATTATTAATTTGAATTATCTTCTTATTTGTGAGTTTTATGAGCTTAAAACCTCATTTCGGGAGCGGGAGCATTTGAATAGGAGCTGCGCTGAAATATTCGGACACCGTTAAAAAGTGTCAGAAAATGATTTTAAGTCAAACGATATACTTAAAAGTGGGTGTGTGACCCTATTTTCTCTGCATGTTACAAACAGCAGCACCGCCTATGATGGTGTAGAGTATAAAAAATGGTTTAAGTTTCTCGTTTGATTCAGAATCACTATTCTGTCTGCATGTCTTACAGTTCATGTAAACGTTGTTAACACTCTAAAAAGGATATATTGATGAATTTAAATACATGTTATTAACTTGGCCAAGGACGAAGCCTAGGAATTGTTCATGTCTTATTTCCAATTTCAGTAACCTCATAAAAGTCATAAATATAAAAACTTAATTTATTAAAATATTGATAATTTTTTTTCGTCCTTTAATATTTTGTTATTAAGACTTTTCTAACAAAATTTTTAAGAAAAATCTTTTGAAGTTTCAGAGATATGCGATATTAAAAGTTTCGTTTGTTGTAGTGTACACACCCCGAATTTCATCTGAAACTTTGAAATGTAAATATTTTGTGTTGCCAATTCAGAATTTCATGTTGTAAAATTCATGAAAAATTTCCTGTATTTTTTATAAGAGATATGCATTTGTTGTAGGGAAACTACTATCTTACCTAATTTTTTACAGTGAGTAACGTAACTAAAGGTAATATCAGCTGTTCTAAACATAATCGTCGTTGAAATTTTTCAATTTAAGGAGGTTGTCTCAGGATATCGATTAATATTTTGTTTAATACTGAACTGATGACGATAATAAATACTTAGACCGAATTTCATTGAGCTCTCAGTTATTGTGGATCTACTTAACAACACACCAAACGAACATGTAGACGGGCATAATTTAACTGACTCAGATTTTGACTTAATGTAAGAATTATGAGTTTAAAATGTATGGGTTTTTAGATGATTCCTCTTGGTTCTTTTAAACGGGAATTTGCACCATTGTAACTCACCCCAAGCTCGTGTGAAGCAAAACCCTCAAGATCATTGTTTTTAGAATTTTAAATTTAACTTATCCATCTGATTTATTTCTTAAAATTATTTAAATAATCTAGAATATAAAATCTTAAAAGTTAAAAGTTTTCCAAAATTGAAGAACAGGATTTTTTTCGATATTTTTCGAAAATAATTTCTGAACATCTAAACTTCAATGTGATATAACTTCTTATTCATTTTTCCGATT